>OV651827.1:10488294-10510794 GCA_927349885.1 Psylliodes chrysocephalus | reverse complement strand
CCGTAATGGAAAAGTGCTAAATTTAAATTTTTCAGTATTTTCGTTTTCAATGAATATCTATAGAAAAATGTTTCGAGGTAGATGTATGTGGACAGTGTATATATTTAGTTTATCCTCTAAACATTTATAGAGATGCTGCAATAGGTTGTACAAAATAACCGGAACAAGCCTATAAAAACTAGATAGGACAGTCATGTGTTGGACACATCAGATTTTTCATTTAATTTAATTATTTAAAATTAATTCCGATGCCTTGGTAGGATTTCCCACTCGACCATTTACTGTTGGGTACTAATTAACAGTGCTGTTCCTAAAGTAGTGCTGGGAAACAGTAACAAAGCCTTCACAGAACACGAGGCTAATAACCGTAGCAGTTGATGCCGATGACACAAAAAAAAACCGGCGGGACTACACCGCCACCAAATCTGATCAAATGGAGCCTGTCATCCGAATCGATAAACCTCCCTTAACCTCTCAAGTGAGACACCCTCATAAGAGAGAAGTGAGAGAACAAAAGAAAGAGGTCAAAGGAGAAGAGAAGAGGAGCACCATCGCTCCGTGATCTCCACCCCCTCTCACCACTCATCGGCGAGGGAAACTCCCCTCAAAAAAAAATTCAAACGAAAGCTTCACTTGGACTCAGTGAGGCAGGATGAAATGCTAAAGAAGGACAGTTTTGTAAAAAACTTCAAAATCACAGAGAAAGAGTAGAGCCAAGAATCCATTTCACTTGCAACCGAAAGACATGCTATTTGGTAGTATACGGGCGGACCCAAAACCATAGAAGGAAATGGAATAGGAGTGTATATGGGCCGAGAACCAAGCACCCCAAAAGCTTGGGAAAATACCCAAGCATCTTCCAGGCAGAAATTTACGCCATCGAGAAGTGTATCCAGTTCAACATCGAGAAAAACTATCATAGACAAAATATTATCATCATGTCCGATAGTAAAGCAGCCATCAAAGCGCTGAGGTCTTACGTAATCAGCTCAAAAATGGCGTGGAGATGCCTAGAACAATTTAATCAGCTGAGCGAGAAAAATAGAGTTACTTTCACTTGGGTTTTGGGACATAATGCGGTACAGGGTAACAAGATTGCAGATAGTCTTGCAAACACCCTTTGTAGGACCTAAGCCGTTTTGGGGTATCAGCATTAACATAATATTAGGAGAGAATAAAAAAAATGCCAGTAGAAGAACCGATAATTGGAACAATCTCTTGGGACTGAGCCAGGTTATGATACTTCTGGGTAAATATAACCAGAAAAGATCGGAAGCCTGTATCTGCCTGAGCAAGAACAAGCTACGTATTAAAACAGGAATCCATACCGGGCATTACCGACTAAAGGGACACGTTAGTAAACTGAGAGTAGTAGAGAATAATGATTGCAGATTCTATGAGAAGGAGGACAAAACCTCCATTCACATTCTAACTGAACCCAAAAGCACTATACCTAGGAGGATAGAAGAGCGAGATTTACCCAACGTGAAGCCACTCCAAATCCTACACTTCCTTGAGAAGATATGATTAGAAGGGTTGTTATAGGCATTAAGACATTTTCTTGGTACACTAGCGATAGCAGCGGACACAATGGATCTTTTAGGACGCAGTGTATTAACATCCCATTCCCAACATAACATAACTAAAGAACTAGTTAATGCTGGTATTTCAGTTTTGCAAGCCGACAGTGATGCAGATTATCTTATTAAAAGCACTACCGCATCCTATAACACTAATGTAGAATCGTTTGTCACTGTTGCGTGTCAAGATATAGATTTATTGGTTCTACTCATTAACCAATGTAGAACAGGCAATGTTTATATGCTTGACCTGGTGCGGCAAGAAAATCAAGTAGGATAACAAATATGTACGAATTAAAACAGAAGTTAATTAAATCAGTTGTTTCCAATATTTTGTTTCTTCGCGCAATGTTCGGTTGTAACACGCTCGAATTCTGACACAAAGTCCTCTCTAGTGAACTGAAAGAATTCAAAAATTAATCACCGGAATACGAAAAGTTATTAGAATTTGGTGAAATAATTATATTAAAATGTTAAAAGTAAAAACCTAAATGATCACAGATTTCTGAAGTATAAGTTTAGTTTGTTGAGTTGAGTTTATTTGCGGGTTCAAATGTGGCATGGAAAACAGTTAATTCCGGAAGACTGGGGTTGGGTAAAAGTAAGGCGAAATTTGGAACTACAAAAAAATTAAAAAGAAATAGCTCCAGATTTTCCATTAAAATTTTTGTTCTGCACATGCAAATTTAGCAGTTCACAGAGTTGTAGCTGCAAAAAAATTGATATTAAATGCACCTAAAGTTGCAGTGTATGTATAGGGCAGTATTACGACAATGCAATGGATGTGTTGTTAGCAGAGGTTTTTTTTTTTTTAATTTGTTTCCTACTATTTTAAATAGGGTTTGAATGCATTAGTTTTGACTTTCTATTATTATTAATGATGGCTGTATCTACAAAATTATATGGCTGTTATTTTTTACCAAGATCTCTAAATTGGTATGTAAACTTTAAGAAAATTTTAATATTTTGTAAGTTTGGACGTCTGTTTCTATAGATACTTCGTTTTAATACCTTTATTAGGGAATGTAATTTAAAACACAAAAGGCCACTTGTCATTTTATCGAAAAACCTTAATTGTTTAAAAAAATTCCAAAAGAAAACTGTAAACTTGCACCTTTGGGGTGGTTTTGAGGTAGTTTTCCCCCTCACAGGTATGGGGATTTTTATATACACATTAAACACCTTCTACTTAGTAGCATAATGTAGAAATTAGCTTGTTCCACATTAGTTTTAGGATGACTCCCAATTTTACTGGCCTATATAAAGCGTGATCCACAATAAAATGTTTCTAAAGTAAATCAACAAATGTAAAATGTTTCTCATTGTAGGGAGACGGGCATTTGGAAAAACATGGGGATTAAAACCAAAAATGGTCCACTGGCAATATTTGGCAATAACAAGACCCATGATAACTTATGGAGCGGTTATTCGGTGGCCAAAAACCAGAAAACAGCCCTCAATACCCTCTCAGGAGTTCAGAGACAGGCATGCCTTTGTGTTCTAAACCTCCCACCTCTTGACCTAGTCATAAAGGGGGAGGCCAGAATGAGAGCATACAGACTGGAAATCTCCAATAACTGGAACCCACTGGGACATATAAAACTTACAAGAATAATTCATGAAGTAAATGATTCTATATTAAACATGGGATTAAATAGGAGATAGATAAATACTTGCTTAGCGGTCTCGTATGGTATACGGATGGATCCAAAACAAACAAGGGAACAGGCTCTGGCGTACATGGAGTTAAACCCAAATGCGACATCATCGTCTCACTGGGAAAACATACCGCTGTATTTTAGGCTAAAACATGGAATCTAATTGTATTTACGAGATAATTTAAGAAGGAACTACAAAAAAATCCCTATTCACTCAGATAGCCAAGCAGCCTTAAAGGCTCTTAATTTAAACATAATCAAGTCAAAGCTTGTCTGGAACTGCCTTGGAATACCAAATGATCTGGCAATCCACAACAAGGTAAAACTAGGTGGGCACCAGGGCACAAAGGTATCCAAGGAAATGAAATGACTAATGAGTTCGCCAAAGAGGGATCGCTACCATTAACAGGCCCGAACCTGTATTTTTGATAAGCAAAACCTCTGCTCCACAGGCAGTGAAGAGGTGGATAACGACAAACAACCAAAGTCACTGGCAATAGATAAAAGGGGACAGAATTAGTAAGCTCATGCTAAGGGGACTAAACCCACGCATGGCTACTGAGGCACTACAAATCGCAAGGCCTCAGATATCCATCATTGTGGGATTACTAACAGGCACTGCTTGCACAATGATCCCATTATGTGTAGACTAACTCTACATGGAAGAACCTCTTATAAGGCGACGTTTCATCCTTTTCGGCCTAGAATCGGAAAGAACGCCCCAGGAACACTTGGTAGGGAACTTATTAAAACTAACAAAAGACACAGGACTATTCCAAAGATAGTACCTGAATACGGGGAAAGCAGGGGAATATATTAGACCCAAGAGGCCGCAGTATTCTGCGCCAAACCTAACCCTATCTGCTTATAACCGAAAAAGATAAAGATAAAAAATAGTTCATGGCCAACAAAAACAAGTCATTTCTGTGATAGTTACAAGCAGCTCAAAAATAAATTCAAACTGAGACTTAAAAAGAAGAATTATACGCTAAGACCTGCGTAAATTTTTCCAACGTCAACTTTAGAATATATTTTGTGTATCAGTCCATGTATGTAAAAACCTTACCAATATAACCATTAAAGACAGAACTTCTTGAACCATCCCTCCACCATTAATTTTTTGTAAATTTAAAATATATTCCATGGTATCCAGACATTGAAACAAAGTCAAAATTATAAATATTAAAACTTTCTTCCCAAAAGCAGAGTTCAAATTTATATTGATTAAAAGAAAATATTTATAAACCCTTTTTAACGTCTTCATTATGTTTCTTACTTCAATATCTGTTAGATATGGATTTTTACAAAATATTTGTATTAATTCACAATATATTTCGACTCTCTTTCGCAGAACTATAGAAATTTCTAATAGAAATCCGACTATAGCTGACAATTGTATCGTAACTATTGTTAAGTAACACACAGTGGATATTTGTGTTATTCCTATTGTATTATTCCAATTCCTGAAGGATAAAACCATAATAAATAATGTACAATTTAATAACAATGCCGATGTAAACCAGAATGTGTTATTCATTGATACTTCAATACATACTTGTAATGAAAAATTGTTAATAATTTCGTCTAATCTCTTAAGTAAATTGTAAATACTCTTCAAAGTTTTCCTTTTCTTTACTAAATCATACATATTAATAAATTGAAAAAGCAGATGAATTGCTACATCCAGTAATATGAAAATTAAAACATCTATATCAGATTTTATAAAAGCTGTTACGTAGTAATATATAAGTAAACATAGAGCACAAAGCAAACTTGTTGTTAAAACTAACTGACATAAAACATTTCCATTTTTTATATCCCATGGGAACAATAGCATCAATGCACCAACATTATACCAAAAGTTAAGAAGAAATGTGTCTTCCATCTTTTACTTTATACGAGTATGTATCGAATTTTCTTTTTAACTAATTAAATTTTGTGTTGAGTTTGTTAGAGATAATAATGTTCATCGCGTGATTAGAAAAGCAAATATTTCACGCAATAATAATATAATAACGCATCAGAATTTTTAATCTTATTAACTTAAAGTGTGAGCCATAAAGTTGGATCCTTATAATTTTTTTTTAATATTACGTCGTAGGGTAATCACTTCTGCTTAAAAACTTAAAACGGCCCATATTAAAGTTAGCTACTGACCAGGGGCGGTTTCTCTATTGGTTCATTTATGCAGTGAACATCCAGTTAAATTTCATAAAAACACATTATTTTAAAATTGCATAATAAACATAAAAATAAAAATTTAATTTTAATATTTTTATTTTCATACTTGTACCTAAGTATAATAGTAGCGTTCGGTTTGGTCAGGTTCTGGAATAGGACAGAAGCGGAGTTGTTTAGGGTGCTTTTAAATGACATTTAAGCGTGTTGTACTTTCACTAATCGTACTAAACCGAACGCTAAAAGGGTCGTTTGGAGTTAAAAGTGTTAAAGGAGTTAAAGGAGCTTGGCAAACCGAATGCAAATACTGTGTCTCTGGCGCATTATGATGAGCGAGCCTAACACGAGTGAGACGATATGGCGAACGTATATAGCTAAAAAGAGAAGACAACACGCCAACATATCTTTCAAACTGTCAAAGAACACATTAATTGGCGCGCCGCTTACAAACAAGGTTGCCAAACCAGTGTTGCCATTCTAGTACAATTCAGAATTGTACTAGATGTAGTACATTCTGCGTGCATCAATGTTCACGTGTAAAATATATACAGTATGTTTCAAATGAAACGAATAAATTCATTATAATGGAAGTAGTTGGTTTTTCGAAAAAATGCTCGGACAGGTCAATTTTGTTTACTCAAAGCACAATTTTTTAAATAGAATTCAATTTTCTCACACTTTACATTTTTGGGCAGTGACGTCATTGACAATTTTTTTAAATAGTAACCCCAATTTCTTTTTCTTGATTTTGATAGATCCTGCAATTTCCTACTCGGAAACATAATATTTGAAATATCTCACATAACAATTTTTTTTGAATAAAAGACATTTAAAGATCAGACACATAAATTTTATTTTATTTTGAGAACACAATAAATGAATAGAAGATAATTATTTGTAATTAAGTGCTTAATCTAACAAAATATTTAATAATAATAATAATAATAATAATAATAATAATAATAATAATTTGTGAAATTGTCATTAAATTCTTTTTATTATTATTATTATTATTATTATTATTATTATTATTATTAATATTATTATTATTATTATTATTATTATTATTATTATTATTATTATTATTATTATTGTTATTATTATTATTATTATTATTATTTTAGATGAAGCACTTAATTACAAATAATCTTTTATTTATTTATTGTGTTTCAAAATAAAATAAAATTTATGAATCTGATCTTTAAATGAATTTTATTCAAAAAAATTGTTATGTCAGATATTTCAAATATTATATTTCCGAGTAGGAAATTGCAAGATCTATCAAAATCAAGAAAAAAAATTGGGGTTACTATTTAAAAAAAGTGTCAATGACGTCACTGCCCAAAAATGGGTAGTGGGGGAAAATTAAATTCTATTTAAAAAATTGCGCTTTTAGTAAACAAAATTGACCTGTCCAAGCATTTTTTCGAAAAACCACCTACTTCCATTATAATGAATTTATTCCTTCCATTTGGACCATACTGTATATTGTGTTTCTTGTTTGGGTTCGTTATCAATAAAGACCCCCTTTTTCCCCTTTATTGAATAAGATGTCACTGCAAATAGAATTTGAAAAATCTGATACATTTAAGGAATCTGCAACATTTTTTAGACAAATCTGTTACATAACAAAAACATATTCTAGCAACACTGTACCAAATCAAACAAACTGTCATTCCGTCATTCCTCTATAATAATTATTGTTTTTCTGCTCATTTAAAAAAATGTGTTTAATTGAGAACTGCAACTTTAATAAATTGGAAGGATGTGTATCAATTTAACGATTGTTCCCGAAAAAAACTTCTTTAAGACAAGGTAAATAAAACTTTTTAAGGTTATGTTGTTTTATTTACCTATAATAAAGTTTAACGACTGTAATTTGTTTTATATTTTGTTTCAGTATGTAAGACCATCCAATGACTACTTCAAAATGGTCTTTTTTGTACCCAATTGTAAATACTATGAAGTAAGAAGTAAGCAAAAATTTGTAATTTTTTTTCCGCAAAACCCGCTAAAAGGAAAAATGTGATTATTCTGATCTACTTTATTATGGAAATGGAAATGTATAATAAAAGTTTGATAAAGATAAAGAGTCAAATCGTTTTTCACTTTAAAAGTCTGAATCAAAACAATGTACCAACCAGTTAATTTAATATACTGTTACGCAGGTTTTTGGTATCACAATTTATTTCAGCTGAACTTTAACAAAAACAATGCAACTGATAACATTTACGTGTAAGGTCTATCATAAGACTGAAAACTGACGTCAGTATCATCCTTATATAGCTTGCTTGACCCTTCTCGAACCTTCTCGAACTGTCATATAGAATATTCTTGACGGGTAATGACATTTCCAGACTTTTCGGGACTATTCCATCTTCTTTTACTTGTACTTTTACTTATAATGACCGCAGCACACTATAGTGTGATGGGTGACATTACACTTCTTTTCATATTTGTACGTTTCCTATAACGACCGCGGGCCACTGCAGGGTGTAGTGTAACATTCCTCCCTTTTCTTTAATTATTTGTCTCGAATAACTTGATTACTGGGATCTGGTTGGCGCCAACGGGGAGGATCTAAACCACGGTATGGCGCTAACTTTTCAATGTAAACTACCTTGAGTTTACTTCTCGTTGGCAACTGTATGCGGTAGATCAGGTCGTTGATATTCTTGAGAAAGGTGTAGGGGCCTTCCCAGTTCCGTTGCAGCTTCTGACAAAATCCTTTATGGTGCTTGGGATTGTACAGTAGGCCGGGCCGAAAAAATTATTTTTGGAAATCTTGGTTGGCATACTAAAAAAAAGTTGCAACTTGGGTAGACAACAATGTCGCTTTTTTTTGAAAATTAAAAAAAAACTAGCCGCGCCCCGGAGGGGGCGAAAAAAATTTTTTTTTTTATTTTTTTTTTTTCGAGCTGGCATAACAAAAAATTACTAGATATTAGTGTCCTTATAACACAAAAAAAATTCTTAATAATATTTTAATATTTAGCTGCGCCCCTGGCGTTTTTTAAAAAATAAATAAAAAATTTATCGTGGTAAACTATTACAAAAATAAATAATTAAAACTCCTTGGTTAACTTGTGACAAAAAAAAAGATATTCGCCTCTGAATACTGGTATAATTAATATTAGTTCGCCCCTGCGTCGTCACGTGACCGATGCGCTGCCTGCATTGTTTGCGACGCGTGATGCAACATATCGACAGTTTATTTTTAACCGACTTCAAAAAAGGAGGAGGTTATCAATTCGTCGCGATATTTTTTTTTTATGTATGTTCAGCGATTATTCTTTAACACGGTGTCCGATTTCAATGATTCTTTTTTGTTACAAAGGGGATACTTCAGGGGTGGTCCCATATAAATTTAGTCAAAATCTAATAATTGGGTCCATGAGAAAATCCTCAAACTCTTCATTTTTTATATATGTTTAGCGATAATGCTTTACCACTTTGTCCGATTTATATGATTCTTTTTTTGTTAGTAAGGGGGTACCTCAGGGGTGATCCCATATAAATTTGGTTAGGATGTGGTGATGGCATCTGCACGTTTTTGAAGTCGGTTTTTTTAAATTTTTAATTTACACTTGTATTCTTGTTAGTAATGAGTTACGGAGAACATCTCGGTCGTGTCGTGTAGTGCATTACTTCTGTTTTGTTAGCTTTTTATTTATAATTAATAAGTGTTAGTTAATCACTAATTAGACTTTTTGTTTTCCTGTTTTTGTGTTTGACTGTTTAAAAACTAAATTTATTTTTAATAAGTAAGCGTTAGTGATATTTTAGGTGCAATTTGGACACATAATCACTAATTTGACTTTGGTTTTCCCTGTTTTTTGTGTTCATCTGTGTAAGAACAATATGGATAAAGTTAAAACAAGAAAAACAGACGCTTGTCCAATATTTGGTGCTCCTTGCGATTTGGATTCCAAAGTTTGCTTGCCAACTAAAGAAGATATGTTTCGTTGTTATCTATTTTCAAGAAAAGAGATGCAGGGAAATTCGAGCAAGCAACCGCCTGAATGGGAAGTTGCAAAACTGGTTGCCCAAAAAATTGAAAGTATATGGAAACATGCATCACTCCCAACTGTTAGAACCAAACGCATAATTGCAATGATATTGGCATATCATAAACATTATCGTAATATAAGAAAACCACTGAAATCACGAAAATCACCATTTATTCTACAAAAAGTGGAAGATTTTAAGATGAAATCTAAGAAGCTATTTGACATATGTTCGTGTAAATGCAGTAGTTTTGAATGTTGTAAGTGTGAAAGAAATTACAAAGTGCCCTTGTTGGAACAAAAATTTTTGACAGACCAAAGGAATGACAGAAAAATGCAAGTAGCAGGGGTAGATAAGGTAATTACTAAAAAGAACCTAAAAAAGGAAGACAGAATTCAACGTTCATTGCCTTCGGCAAGCAGCCAAACGTCTGATATGGTGGCTACTAAAAAATACAAAGAACGGAATAAAAGGCTCCTTAAACTTTCTATGCCTTCACAAAGTAGACAGAAATCTGATTCCAGCTCAGGCTCACCTGTTGAAAATAGTTCTAAAAGTCCGTCTAGTGGCGAAGACTTTGCTAAAGATCAAGACTTTAAGTGGTAATATTCTCTAGAAAAACCACAAAAGCAAATTACGTCCACAAAAACATCCACTCAACTCAGAATTGTATTGCCAAATTTAGCCCAAATTGCCGATACGACTGGTGCATTAAACCGCACAGTAGCTAAAATTGCAACAGCCACCCTTGAAGATTTTGGACTAGTTTCATCCGATGATCCAGCTAATGTAGTGGATAAAAATAAGGTACGTCGAGCATTAAAAAGAAAGAGAAAACAGGTACAAGAAAAAGCTTCCAAGGAAAGGAAAGATGTTGAGGCGATATAATTTGACGGAAGAAAAGACCAGACAATGAAGCAAAATGTGTCCCTGTGGCATGCATGTCGATTCTAGTTCTGTATGTACGTGGTAGAAGTACGTGTCTCTTCTTCACCAGGAGGCTGCCTTCCAAAAAGAAGATCATGGGGAAGTTTCATCTCCCTTCCAGTAATCATCATGGATGGGGTATAACTGATCGTTTCATGTTCAGAACTTCGGTAAGCTAGCAGCAATAAAGGAATTAAAGTGTCCCAGTTCTTTTGATTATTAGAGACGAACATTGAAAGATACTGGCATATCGTTCTGTTGTGTCTTTCTACCATTTCGTCGGACTGTGGATGTAGAGGCATAGTGCGGGTTTTTCTGATGTCTAACAGTTTCATTAATTCTTTCCATAATTCGGATTCAAAATTTAATCCTTGGTCAGAATATAATTCCAGGGGAACTCCGTGTCTCGCAATAACGTTCGTCATAAATGCTTCCACTACTGTTGTCGCTTCCTGATTAGGGATAGGTACTATCTCGGGCCACTTTGAAAAATAGTCCATAACAACCATCAGATAGTTGTTTCCCCTTTCTGTCTAGGGAAGTGGTTCAAGGATATCGATGGCGATTCGTTCTAAAGGCTCTCCGGTAAGGTACTGTGCCATTTTACCTCTACTTCTTATTTTGGACCCTTTTCTGCCATTACAGAGGTCACATTCCTTACACCAATCTTCTACATCCCGTCGGCAATTGACCCAATAAAATCTTTCTCGAACTCGTGCAAGTGTTCTTTTAGTACCAAAGTGTCCTTCTAGCACCACCATAAAAAGTAATTTTTAAGAAACTGTTTATATATTTTTCATAAATTGTCAGGCTTGGCGATTAATTTCGAATGAAAATAGCCTCCAAAATGGCTATATGGTTGCAAGTATGGAGGTCGCAACCCGCCTTAGAAATTTCACCTTTACTATCAACAGCTATTGTTTGACAGGTCGTTAGAGAATGTTTGCAATTTATAGAATGTGAAGAATGTTAGGAATTTTGACGTTAGAAATAATTGACATCCCTAAAATTGTTCACATAAGGAATGCATAGGCGGATTTTAAGAAAATTTTTATTAAAGTAGTTAGGATGAACCGAAATTTCTGAAAATCAATAGGGTTTTAAGTTAGAAGTAATTATTCAGGAAAATCAAAACCGCAAGTCAATCAGAACTTTCGTTTTGGAGTTATCGTGCCAGCATACATACATACAATTGACCAGACGAAAAAATTTTTTTGGATTTTTGGATTTTCGGATTCAGAATGATCAGAAACATGAAAAAAAGTTTTAAAAAATGGGGGTCAGAAAATTTTTTCGTCTGCACGAATGCAATACTGAGGCCCCATAGGGAGGGCCTCAGTAACATGTACAGGGTGATTCTTTCATCATGGGAAATGAGTTTTTCTCGTAAATGGCTGCAGCAAATTGGGTTCTGTAAAAAGTATTTTATTTGGGCTGGTTATTGCTTGAAATTGGGATGGATAAGGAAGTTATAAATAAACGACGCTGGGCGTCGCGACGCTTTAAATTTTTTTTTGTCAGAAGCATACCATTTTTATTTCAGAAATTGAAAGATCTATTCAATAAAAACACTTTTTTTAAATACTATTTTTTTCCATCTAAAACCATTCAAAAATTACAGACAAGTTTTTATGTTCCAAATTTCTAGATTGCCATACAAAGAATGCATGGTATTTTAAATTTCACTAAATCAGGTAGGCTTTGAAAAAACATAATTGGCTTATATTGATTGATGTCTGAAACTGTCAGTGTAATTTCAATTATTCCTATTAAAATAGTGAGTAATAAGAAATATGTTTACACATTCAGATAAAGTTGACATGCTTCTTTTATACGGAGAAGCCCAAAAAAATGGTTTAGCTGCAAGAAGATTATATGCGGAAAAATACCCCGAACGCAACCTTCCAGACCACAAAATGTTTGCCAGGTTAGAAACTAGTTTACGTCAAAACCCTAAAGCATTTGAAGGTAGGTTTTGTGTTTTTTAATAAATCCCCATAAATTCAATGAGTCAAATTTGCAGGTAAAAGATCAAGAACAAAAACTGTCACGACGGATGAAAATGTGGCAATTATTTTAAATTATTTTAACAATCACCATGAAGCTTCTATAAGAGAGGCTTCAAGAGACTTAAATTTAAATTATAGTGTGATACAAAGAGTTTTAAAAAGCAACAAATACCATGACTATGGATTTCATAATTTGCAAGAACTTTCGCTTAGAGATTTTGAGAGGAGGAAGGATTTTATTTGTCAGTTTTTGGTGTCTTTGGATGACAATCCTAATTTATTTTCTCATATACTATGGACAGACGAAAGTCATTTTGTTAGTCATGGATTACCAAACAAAAAAAATACCCATTATTGGTCAGACGAAAACCCGCGCAAAATCAGACAACATCAAATACAGGGCCACTTTGGCATAAACGTCTGGTGCGGAATAGTCGGGCGGCACTTAGTAGGGCCATACTTTTATAAAGGCGCCTTGACGGGCCCAAGATACTTAGATTTTCTCCAAAATCACCTTCCTCTTTTGCTGGAACATGTGCCACTGCAAATCAGAAGAAACTTATGGTTTCAACTAGATGGAGCTCCTTGCCACAATGCGGTCATTGTTCAAAATTATTTGAATGAAGTCTACCACGGAAGATGGTTGGGGACACACGGGCCCTTGAAATTTCCGCCTAGATCTCCGGACTTGACACCCTTAGATTTCTTTTTATGGGGAATTTTAAAAAATATAGTGTATAAAACAAAATCTAATAATTTAGATATTTTAAAACAAAAAAATAATTGATGCGTGCAATGGAATATCTGGTGATGTTTTAAGAAAAGTTACATCTTTCGAAATAAGAAAGCGGTACAATTTATGTGTGGATAACGATGGCGCATATATCGAGCAATTGTTAAAATAAGATTTGTGAATTAGCAATTAATTTTTACTAAATACAGTTCATGTTATTCTTTAATGTTTTATGTATGTTTTATGGGTTGTTAGTGTAAACTTTGATTATTTCCTAAACAATTACATAAGTGTTATTAAATGTAGGAACATCTTGTAAATTGTTTTCTTTAAATCCTAAATTATATTTGTTGTCAATATCAGCATAAAAGTTAGCCTGCCTGATTTAGTGAAATTTAAAAACCCAGCATTTTTTGTATGGCAATCGACAAATTTAAAACATAAAAACTGGTCTGTAATGCTTGAATGGTTTTAGATGAAAAAAAATGGTATTTGAAAAAAGTGTTTCTATTGAATAGATCTTTCAATTTCTGAAATAAAAATGGTATGCTTCTGACAAAAAAAAAAATTGAAGCGTCGCGACGCCCAGCGTCGCTTATTTATAACTTCCTTATCCATCCCAATTTTAAGCATTAGCCGGCCCAAATAAAATACTTTTCACAAAACTCAATTTGTTGCAGCCGTTTACGAGAAAAACTCATTTCCCATGATAAAAGAATCACCCTGTACATGAAAAATGTCATGAGGATAGGACAGTAGCGAGAGCAAGAATACTTTTGAAATGTGCTGTGAAATACACTTAGAAAGGGTCATATTGAAGAAACTAAGTGTAATAACATTTTACGATGTGTATCTCACTATTTTAGTTCACAGATTTCTGTAAATGTCCAATTATGTGCTGCTATTTCAAACTTTTAGTATCCATTGATAAAAGAAATTGAATAATATTGTTAACCTAACTGTTTATTTTACTTTATACATTTTTGTTCTACTCTTCATACAGTATTATGTGAAGGGTATTATAGGTTTACTTTGTCCGTCTGTCCGATGTCACGTTTTGTGTCTGCATGATAATTCAAAAACTTGAAATTTTTAGCAAATATCAAGCTCTAAAAGGAGAAGAAGCCTAAAGGGGGGTTAAAATTAAAAAAAAAATCGAAAATGAAAAGCAATATCAAGATAAAATTTTTAGTAAAAATCAAGCCCTATAAGGAGATGACGCCTATTGATTGTGAAAACAATCTGGTAGTTCTTATTTTATTTGTCAATAAAAAATATTTAAAAAATATGTATTTTATTTGTGACATCTGTGACAAATTGTGAAAATGATTAAACTTACAATAATAAAAACTGAAAAATGGTAGGTAAAGTTTCATAATAATATTTTTTACACAAAAATCAATGTCAAGCTTTCTACATAACCTGATATATATTTAAAAATAATCTCAAATTATGATGAAAAGTCAGTTTACTAATTAATAATATTTATAGATGGTTTTAATGTATTAGAAACAAAACAAATATTAAACTAAAGTCTATTCAAATTTAATTTACGCCTGATGTAAACAGAAGCAGGTGGACGCTAAAATTGAGCAGGGCCGTATTTTACTTTTCCGTCTTGCAAAAATGTAAAATAAAAGAGTGTAATTGTGAAATTATTTTTTTATTACGATAAAAACATATTTTGTAAACTAAAACTATAAAAGAAATGCCATACACGGTGTCCCAAACTTTAGTCAGATTTCTGGACAAGGATAGGTTAGCGACATAAACTGCGTTAACCTGCAATACAAATTAATAAATGTATTTGACTTTAAAAGAGATGTTTCCATTATATTTAGTTCATTACATATGTCTACTGTGATACAGAGCATTAAAACAATCATATTATAAAATTATATTATACAGGGTGTCCAAATAATTGCAAATTCTTTAATAGCTAATATATATCTACTAAAAGCATTAAAAAACTTTAAATGTAAGAGGTATTTGGTATTTGAATTTGGTATTTGATTTAAAATTGTGCATCTTAAAAAGAAACCTTCTGTATTTTTGACAACTTTTGTTCTTTATTGTTCTTGGTCTACTAGTATTTAGATTAGATACCTTGTACCCTGTATTATAACAATCTTCCTTACCTGACTTAGCACTATTCTGAATCGGATAAATTAGTTAGATCTGAAGGGCTATCTTCATTAATCAAAATTACAAGTGGTTCTACCTGAACCTCTATAATATTATCCAACTCCCACATTTTTACTTCAACTTTTTGGCGAACATGGTCGATACGCTTTTTCCATTTTTCTGGAGAAATTAATATTATTACTTCTTCAAAAAGAATTTTAATGTCTCCAGATTTAAATGTTGAGTTTCTATCTGCTACGTATTGTTTAACGTCAACCTAGATTAATTCAATATCATGTTGTTTTGCTGCTTAGCCATTTCATCTATTACATACCTATCATTGTGTTTATGTTGCTTACCAAGTTTTAGAAGTTGGATCTTAAGCATTTGGTAGTCGAATTCAATTTTTTTCCCTTATAGCTATTTTTAAATATCACCTTTTCTAGACGTCGTTGTAAATATTTTTTCCAGGTTTCTCAAATAATAATGCAGTTATCTTCTAATTTTGGTAGGGTGTTTGAAAACCACTCTTTGAACGATTCTCCACACATTTCTTCATGGTAGTCACCGGATTTTTCAACTTAAATACATAAAGTGCATTAGAGACAAAGCCTTCTTCACTTCCAATATGGCATATAATGAGCTGTTTTTACGCTCATACCTGATGGGTTTTTGAAACCAGTTAAAAGTTCATCCAAAAAGGCTTCTCTGGATGATAAAACCGACATATCGAAACATACTTTTGATTTGGTGTGGCCTGCGTTAATCCAAGTCTCATCAAGATAATATATTTTTTGCTTTTCTTCTCTGTACCGTTTTATTTTTTGTGGCGTAGGACGAAACAATTTAATTTTGTCTAAAAGCAAACTACTTTTTCCTCGAGTTTTAAATTTAAAATTGGGGGTTTTGAAAAGCTTGTAAAATGTAGCTCGCTTAAAAGTAGATAAATATGGATCATCGTTGACTTCTTATAAAACCTTATCGATTGTTGGAAGTTAATTTCTAAAGAAGAATTGATGTACTTTGCGCCTTATTGCATTTTTATCAAAATCATCCACAGAGCCACTAATTTGTTTATAACGTAGCTTCCTTTTTGGTTCAGAAAATTTATGAATCTGCCTATACTCCTTCATAACATTAAAAACGGTTTTAGCGCACATCCCTGTTTTATCAGCAACTCTCCTTTCAACATCATGTACCAACATATCAGGGTTATATAAAATTTAATGCTTATAAATATTAAGAACGAATATTAGTACGGATGACCAAATGTCCCTTTTTCGGTCGCTTTTTAGAAGGAGTAAAAACATTTTTCTGGACTTCATCTGCTGTATCTGTGAAGGACATATTGTCACGCAGCAGTTACAAAATATAGTCAATTAAATGTCCATAAAATAGAGTAAAAAATATTCTAACTAACAACAACCACAAAAACAAAACAAAAATAAATAACACAATATATGTATATCTAAACTATGATATAATGAATTATAATCAATCAAACATACAAAATTTCTGAACTAACCAACACGGTGAATGCTACCAAAACGCCGTTTATAATTATCCAAATTAAACTGAATTCGACTCTGACAAAAAATATTTGCGCGTCGTCTAAATGTCTAACGACCGATTAACCAATAGAAGCGCAAAAAAAATGCCACGTGAGCTGTTACTGGATGGGAGAGATTGTTTTGACGCGGCGTAAATGAAATCTGAATAGACTTTAACTAAAATATTTATTTATTATTAGTTGTAGTACTTGGAAACAGTATTTCGTTGATAATAATAGCTACACTTAATACAAACTCAAATAACAAAAAGAAAACAGCGCTATTGGCTCTTGTACAAAGTTTTGAACCGAATGTACAAATGATAAAATTATTAGAAAAAGTGAACACCCATGTTAAATTACCACGAGCCGCTACTGCCACTGATATTCGTTATCTTTTAAATTAGCATTTGTTTTTTGAAAAATCGTTCATAATCGTCCATTTCCTTTTGCATAATTTTAAATTTGTAACATATAACCACCCCGTCGAACAATATTAGTATATTGCTATAAATTGGTATGGAATAATTGTTGTTTATCTTTTCTAAGTGTTTTCAATGATTGAAAAATTAACAGTTATGGGGATGCATCAAAAATATTAAAAACTGAATTGTTTCTTAAAGTCGGAATATCTTGTTCAAGTTTCTCTAATGAAACTTGCTTATTTGGCAGTACGTAATACTAATAATACTAAACGAAAAATGTTAAAACGTTATTGGGTCCTATGATTGAACGTTTACGTTATCCGTAACGTATATGTTAGGCCGAATTTTAAAAGTAACGAGGCAAGTTCGTATGATGGAAACCTGTTAAATTAGAACATAACAGGCGGAAAATAACAGTAATGTGTTATGAAAGACTTTACATCATACGAATTTGTCTCTTTGCTGTTAAAACTCGGCCTAACATGTACGTTACGGATAACGTAAACGTTCAATCATAGGACCCATTTAGGGCTGATATAGGGTCCTACGATTGAACTTTTACGTTATCCGTAACGTACATGTTAGGCCGAGTTTTAACAGGTAACGAGGCATGGATTAGAAATCCATACTCGATTGCAATTACATCAGAAAATAAAGATCTGACAGCACTAGAAAAAGAACAGTTTATAGAACTGGCAAATGATGAGGATTTAAAAAGTAAATTCGAAAATTTTTGGGTATTTGTGAAAGATTCATAGCCGGAACTGTCAAACAAAGCCTTGAATTTTTTGATCTCATTTTCTACTACATACTTATGCTTAACTTCATTTTCTGCATTAATGTATATAAAAAATAAATACAGAAATAGTTTTAAAAACGTTAAAGAAGACGTAAGGCTGAAATTATACAAAATTAAAACCAATATAGACAAGCTTGTCCGAGAAATGCAAGCTCAAGGATCACATTAATTTTACAATAATTATTATTATTAACACTTGTTCTTTAAAAAATATAACTACCCTGATATAATCTTTTTTTATTGTTTTATGTCAATAGGGCCGCCAACTTTATACAAAGCTGATCAGGGGCCACGACGAAAAAAGGTTGAGACAGTTGACCTATCGTCGCCTTACTTTCAAAACCTCCTAAGTCCGATTTTTACTGTTTACGAGGTTTTGATACACACAGATTTTAAATATTATTATTTGCCATCCTGCAAAAGCTCGTAAGTTTTAAATTGATTGTAGCGACATCCATCGGACCATATTGAAACCTTCTAGGTCGTTGCGCCGCATGGCATTACTCAAAAGTTTCTATGTCTGTATTTTGCATTCAGCCATCATTGTTTAAGAAAGTGCTCGCAATTTTTAGCCAAACATTGTTTAAAATACCAAGAAATAGTGAAAAAAGTGACTCTTTTTATTGATACACAAGGTAAGTAATCCATAATTAACTTTTAAATGTTGACAATTAGATTTTAAGTTGCTAAATTTGACCACGTTTGTTGGAAACCAACTTAGGAGGTTTTGATTTACATTGTTTTATTTCAAATATTTCTAAACAGTAGACTTATGCGGTTTTGATTACCATCTGAATTGTGATATTTTTATTTTATTTTAACTCCTTTTTTTTATTTTTAAGATGTACGGGGGTATGAGAAGAAATAAATTCATGATAGTTTCAAATTTGAATGAAACTAGTGGTGTATCATCTTCCTCAACTTCAATATTGGAAATTAATAAAATAAATAATAACAATGATGCTCTAGTAATAAATACAAACAATGAGACTAAATATGAAAATTGCATTGAACTTCGGAAGGAAATAGATGAAGCTATAAAAGTATGAATAGTAGACTGTGGAGAAAAAAAGGATGAATTATTGTTATTAAAAGATGAGGTGATTGGTAAGTAACTACTTTATTGTTAAAAACCAATGTTATTAATAAGAATAAATTGTAGTAAGAACAAAAACTGCGTTTTCCAATACAGAGCTTGAAATTGACAAGAGAAATAATGTGCAAAATAAACCAGAGCGATGTGATATTGATATTGCCGAGACTGAATCGCTAAGCACTTTTATGGCCAACCAGAAGCCATGTAATAATAAATATTGTTATTAGGAGATCAAGTAAATGGTAAGTAACTGCTTTATTTTCACTAATTTTATTAGTAAGAATAAATTCTAGGCACCACAGCAACTGAATTTTCCAATACCAAGCAAGAAATTGCCACAAGAAATAATATGCAAGATGAACCAGATCGACATAATATTGATATCGCCGAGGCTGGTCCTTCAGGCATCTTCATGAGCAACCAAAAGCGATGTAAAAGTGACTCAGAAAGTGAGCATGAAGAGAACGAAGATGAATATTTTGATATTGGGAAGAAAATAGGAGCGAGAGATTGTGCACAAGAAAACAATGAAATATTAGAGGACATTGAAGAAGGATTCAATATACAAACCAAAAGAAAAAGAAAATGAAAACCTGATACAGGGAGTTGGAAGAGGCAAGAGTGTAAGATCAAACGTCAAAAGGGAGAAAACTATCAAGGATTTAGAAAAAAACCCAGAGTTAAAATGGACCATTGACGTAGCGAAACCACCTCGTAAAATGAAACCTTTTTGTAATTGTAAGATGTCGGAAAAATCAAAGAAAATACAATGTCGAATGTTTACAGAAGCAAATAGGCAGCACATTTTCAGCCAATTTTGGCAAAATATGACCTGGCCTGAAAAGAAAATTTACGTTTCAAACCTTGTAGACACTATGGCTCCAAAAGATTTAAAAATCCAAATCAATCAGATTTCAAGACGTTCCAAGACATTTTTATGCTATTTGAAGAAAAATGGTGTTCGCCTAACAGTCTGTCAGGTTATGTTCATTAATACTTTAAACCTGGGAACTTGGTCTTTGCGTAACTGGGTAACTCCAAGTGAGGAACTTGATATCGAACATCCTGATAATGTAGAAGTTACTTTGCATCAAAGAAATAGGATCAATACTAGACATGAATCAGATAGAATCGGATTAAGGACATTTTTAATGAAATTACCAAAAATGGAATCTCATTATTGTAGAGTTTCATTGAGTAAGAAATATTTGGAGCCAATTTGGCAAAGCAAAGCTGCATTGTACAGAAATTATGTTGAATACTGCGAAGACAAGATCATTAAGGCTCTTTCCTTAAAGACTTTTCATGAAGAGTTTACTTTAAATAATTTAGGTTTATATTCTCCAAAAAAAGATCAATGTGACCTTTGTGTCTCATATAAGGCTGGGAACGTCGATGTGCAGTTATACAATCACCACATTTCTAAGAAAAATAGAGCACGTGGTGAAAAATCATCGGATAAAAGTAATGCTCGGCTTGTTTATACGATGGATCTCCAATCAATACTTCTTTGTCCAATGCTTAAGGCATCAAAAATTTATTACAAAAAAAATAGTGGTTCACAACTTTACCTTGTATAATTTGATAACAAATGATGCACATTACTTCTTGTGGCATGAAGCTGAAGAAAGAGTAACGTCAAATGAATTTGAAACAATTCTCTATAATTTCATCTAATCTAATGTGTCAGAAGGGGAAGAAATTATTTTGTATAGTGATGGATGCTTCGCTAAAAATAAAAACGTTACTTTGTCAAACGCCCTGTTGAATCTAGCGATAAACAAGAGCATAATTATTACTCAAAAATACTTGGTAAGTGGTCATACCCAGATGGAGTGCGACAGCATGCACTCCACAATTGAGCGAAGAATTCGTAATAGAGAAATTTATTCGCCTGCAGGGTATATTGCCGCTTGTAAATCGGCACGTCTAAATCCAAGACCCTATCAAGTTAAATATTTAAATCATAGATATTTTAAAAATTTTGCTGCACTAAAGTACCACACTTTCATTCGTCCTGGATATAAAACAGGAGATCCTACTGTTAATGATTTGTGTGCCATACAATGCAGACCTGATGGAAAGCTATACTACAAATTGAATTTTGACGATGATTGGATGGCATTGGAAAAGAGATTAAGTAGAAAAAGTCAAGAGATCGGTAATACAGTTCCTCTTTATGAAAATCAACTACCAATTAAAAAAAGTAAATACGACCATTTACAGCAATTAAAAGAAGTAATACCTGCGGACTATCATCTTTTTTATGATACCTTACCCTTTGAAGCTGATTAAATTTTTTATAATGTTTTTTGTATTTTTTAGTTATCATTTTGATTGGAATTCTTTTTTATTTCATTTAGAATCTTCTCTGTTTTTAATTTTTTTTTAGTCGCTTAATAATAATTATTCTTGTCATGTATGCAGAATTCGAAATAAATAAAACCTACTAAGTCTTGTTATTTTTGTTTCAATACCTCCTATGTCTAGACAAAAAGTAAATTATTGTAATTTTTAGTAGAAATTAGTGTAAACAAGTCAAAATCAACTCTAAATATTGGTTAATAAAAGAGATCAGTTCACATAATTGGTATAGATGGTTCAAACACGTTTTTCATCCCTTCTTTAAAATAAGGTCAAATTGACTTGGGAGGTTTTGAAAGTTAGCCGACGCTATATTCCTGTTACCAGCGTTATCTAAACTTTTCGAAAAACTTTTATTAAAAAGATTTAATTCAATGATAGTAAAAATATAATACCTGACCACCAATTTGGACTTAAAAACAAGCATTCCACTCTTGACCAAGTCCACAGAATAACAAATAAAATAGAGGAAACACTGGAAGAAAAAAAGATCTGGACCTCACTCTTTCTAAATGTAGCTCAGGCTTCTGATAAAGTATATTTAGAGGGCCTTGAATATAAAATAAATGAACTTCTACCTAGGCAATATGGTGACATCTTAAATTCTTACTTGACTGGTAGAATCTTCCAAGTAACAAGCTTTAAGAAACTAAAGCGGGGTCCCTCAAGGAAGTGTTCTAAGGCCACTTCTTTACGTGTTGCTTACTTCCGACATACCACAAACACAAAATGTGAAAGTAGCCACATATGCCAACGACACAGCCATACTTGCCATCGGTAAAACCATAGAAGAATCAAAAAGAAAACTTCAACATGCAATTAATAAAATCTATCAGTTAACGAAAAGATGGCGCATTAAGCTCAACGAAACTAAAACAGTTCAGGTTACCTTTATTAATAAAAGATTATACTATAAATTAAAGTGAAAAGAACTCATAAAGAAAAACCGGGAAGAGTTGGGTATTAAAAATATAGAAAATAATACTGGTTTATGAATAGAAAATCAAATATTTTAATCGAAAATAAACTTTTAATATATGAACAAGTACC
>OV651827.1:10448890-10487794 GCA_927349885.1 Psylliodes chrysocephalus | reverse complement strand
TTTAGTGGCAATGAGTTTGAACATACTAGATTCATTCAACTGTTCTTCTGACTTTTATTCCTCATATTTTTTATAAAATAATATTACTTGCCTTTTTAACTATACAGCTCGTAGGATGCGTTTCAAATTTATCCTGCAGTTAATTTCGACTCTTGCTGGGTTTCCAACTTCAAATTTTGTAGTTTTACTCTTCAATATGGCCCCTTCAACATTTTCCAGTTGTTCTTCGTTTTTCCAGGACCTTTTTTGAGCTTTTAAGTAATTCTGGGCAATTTTCACTTGAGTAGTTGATAACACTTATCTATCAGCATAAAAAAAATGTCAATCTAGGTACTAATATTTATATCTAATCAACCCTCATAAACCTATATATAAAGCACAGTTTATTTTTTGTTCATAAAGTACCTTTCTGTTTTCGTATATAATAATATGTTGAAGATATCGAAACCCTTTTAGTATCGATGTAAAAATACATGATATAGATGAAATAATAAACAAAACTAGAAAATACTTATCAATTTAAAAGAAAACTATATCCACTGTAGTGTCTGATATATAAAAAACTCTAGATAGCGTATAAAAACCATGGAAAAAAAATCACACCTATCCTATCAACACATTTTTAGAAGGTCCTATTCCAAAAATACCCCTATTTGAAGGTATCTAAATTCATAAAAAAATTCCAGAATATACGCAACTTTACCAAAAATTACTTTAGAACAAATTAGTTATTTTGTAAAAAAAAAAATATTCATCCGACAACATATAGGTACATTATATTTTAAAAGTATAACTCTCTAAAATTATTTTCAAATACTCTCAGCATTTAATTTAAATCATTCTACAAAGTCTAATCTAACTGACGACCAACAACGCAATATTTAATATTATTGCCTATACAAATCAAGACCTAAACCTGTCATCGACAATCTCCTAAATTTCATGAAACACATTACGGGTTAGTTCCAAAAGAAAAATTACTCTTTTAAAATTGCATATTTCGGACACAGAAGAAAAATATAATTTATTCTCTTATCAATTAATAAATTATATAAACAGCAAATATCTTTTCGATTTAAATAACTATATTGTAATTCCAAATTTTATAAAAAAATCGAAAGTCTTAACAGAAATTTGAGAGAAGAACGAAACAAAAAAAGTTAAAGAGATGCTAACTAAAAACGAACTAACACATTGTATGAAAATAATTATGAAATTGCGAAATAAATCATCCGTGGTCCATAAAAAAACCGAAGATATAGGTATCAAAAATTAAGAAAGGCAACTCATAAAAGTAGAATTAAAGAATCAAAACGTTTAGAAATAAAATGTATTGCGATTAACACCATTCAAAAATCAGAACTCAAAGACTGACAATTTACCCAATACCTTTTATGATAGAAAAAACTAATACACATTCCTTTTAGAAAATTAAAAATTAAGAAAGGCAACTCATAAAAGTAGAATTAAAGAATCAAAACGTTTAGAAATAAAATGTATTGCGATTAACACCATTCAAAAATCAGAACTCAAAGACTGACAATTTGCCCAATACCTTTTATGATAGAAAAAACTAATACACATTCCTTTTAGAAAATTATTACCTCTAGAATTAGGAAACGTCAAAGGCATTTATAACACAAATAAATACAATTAACATTCTAACCGTAGAAAAAATCATTACCTACAGTAATACAAAGCTATCTCTATTTTTTTATAACTAAATATTTTAAAAAATAGGTTTTTAAACATAATTTTTCGAAATGAAAATTTTATTGGATCCAATAAAACAAAAAAAAATTAAATAATCTCTGGTTAAAAAAATAAAAAACAGCATTATTACAAAAATATCGAGTTTCGATGACCCAGTTAATAATTACTTGTAGGTATTATTAAATAAATTATTAATCTAAATAAAAATATTCTTTTGTTTAGAATTATTAAAATCAACAACAAAACGATATTTAATCCATGCGAAATAATTATACATGACCTAATTATATTTAATAAAATTATATAAGTCGAAACCATATTTTTGTAATATAAATAAATATTAATAAATATCAATTAAATTTAGGAATCTTTTGTCCATACTTGTGTATAAAAATATATGCATTTTGGCGATTGATCAAAAAAATAAAAAAATCTATATTTATTTTTTGAAAACCTCTGTGCTCCCAAAGAGACAAAAACTTTCAATTATATAAAAATATAGTCACTATACTCAATACAAGGAATGAATGGGACAAAAAAATATCAGTAAAATAGATTCTCTAATCTAATACCAAATACAAATAAGAAAATGTGCTAAAAACACAGAATACCGCTAAAAACAAGAACAAGTCAGAATCTTTATTAATACGCTCAGAAAAAATTGTGGTACTTGAGGGTTCTTATGAAGAAGAAAACCTCTGGAATGAAGCTAGGCACCTCCACCATGTCACGTTGTACGTGTTTTTATAAAGAAAATGTTACGATTTACGTGTTTTAAATAATTATGGGACTATCTATGTCCCGGGGGTTAAATAACAAAATATATGAATTTGGGCCTCAATCACAAACACACTATTTAGCCTTAAACTTGGCTTCGTAGCCCTTAACTGTATAAGGGTTCTACTCTTGATGTTAGAACCTGACACGTCTCTGTAAAAGGGCTGAAGGAAACACAATGTTTTCTCAAAACAAATATAATATTAAAATTACAACGATTATACAAAATATGTCTTAACTCGACATACACAAATACGGGCTCAATATAATAATAAGTAATAATAAGTACACAATACATAAAACTTAGACTTACCAACTCATCAATATTTGGGACACACGTCACAACTCTTGCTCGACTATTAAAACGCAATTTTTCAACATACAAAATAGACTTTTAAATTAGACTATGAAGGTCTAAACTGGAGCTGCTACAGGGAATCTCCTACAAGGGGGACCTCCTATGGGGAGGATCCGTTCCCTGTGGAAAAAAGCCTCCTGCATCCCCTCGACATTACCTTTATAACTTTCTCATAGTTTATTGTTATTAAAACTAATGTTTCATAATTAATAAATAACCAACCTTGCACATTATTGCTATTTAAAACAAATTGTTGAAATAATTAAACAAAGTTTTATGTACAGGATGTTATTTAAATAATTAATTAAAATTAGGAAAAATATGAATTTATACGAATCGTGACAGTATAAAAGGAGTGGAGTACGTGTACTGGCCCTGTGTTACTTAGGTCTTTAACTATATTTTCGATATTGTTTTGATGATCGTTATTTCTGAAATTATTTCTGAAAGTGTTCGCCGAAGGCTTGTCCTTTTTGTGTGTCTGTCGTGTAAAGGTCTTGTCTTGATTCAAATATATCTGGATTTAGTCGGTTCTTGCACCAAGGTCTTCAATTAGTCTCATTGTATATTTTTTAATAAAAGTTTACTATCAATTAAGTGTTTTGTTTTGAGTTTACATTCATTTCGCTAACTAAATTATAATTCTGTAGAGAAAATTAAATTTTAATCCTTAAAAAGGTTTAATTCGAGTTTGCTTCCAAGTTTAAAAATTGTTTTTGGAATTATATCTAACCATTGCTTTTTTTTTCTTTCTAGATTTTGACCATCATAATCGCAATATCAGGAGATATTATTGAAAATTCCGGTTACAAAATAATCAAACTCCTACATATTTTGCAACTAAATATTGAAGACGAATTTCTGAAGCAGCAATTAAGTGAATTTTCCACTCTGGTAGTAGAACTTAGACCAACCTTATCAGTTTCTGGGTATTTTGACGTAAACAGGAAATTACTACCAATGTTAATGTCTAGTTTTACGGCTTATATAATCATATTGATTCAATTGAAGCAATAATAAAATACACATCTTCACAATTTCACTTTTTTTAAACTACTGGTTATTTAAGCACCATAATGATGTAGTAAGTTAGTTTTGTAATCAGTTTAGGCCTATATGGCCATCTTCAGACCTACGTTGCAAACTAATACAAATAAGATGACAAATTGGTTAAAACAATAGGCAAGGTACAAAATGAAATAAAAAAAAACTTTTAAACTGTCAGTAAAGAAAATAAGAATGTAAAAGAGAATTAAAATAAAAGGCTATAATGAAAACTTAAAGTTATTAAAAAACAAAGCGAATACAACACTTTTATTATAATATGGGATTAAGGAAGAAGCAGAATAGTATCAAGAAAAATTATTTAAATATTTTTCAAGTAAAACTTGAAAATAACAACGCATACAGAATTGGAAGAAATAGAGATATCCTGTGTCCCATCTTCCTTTTCTTTACAACAATTACAATAAAAGAAGCTAGATGTTTTGCGAAATAGTAAAAAATTAATAGATTTAGGGATTTTAATCTGTGACGACTTCACGAAAATAGAGACGAAAGGTAAATATTAGTTGAAGCTTTAAAACCGGCAACGTCATACAATAAAAGTGCCATTAATGGGAGAAGCAAGCTAATAATCGAAGAAAGTGATCAAGTTAAGATTAAAATTGAGTGGATGATCTCTTTGCCGTATAGTGGACTGAAAAACGGGCAAAAAGGTTTCAATTTTTTCTTTAAGGTACAACCACATGTGGTCTTTACAAAATATTAGTCTAGGTCCCTGGCCATCTGAAATCGGCAATTGCAACATTTTTTAATGGGGACAACAATTTTTATTGCGAAATTTGTCAAAAATCTGTCAAAATTATGTTTTATTACTTTTTCACGCATACCTCGCGATATCTCCGGAAATAAACAAGATATTTTCTACTTTTTTTTTTTAATCGGAAGAACAAACGAAAGCGAAGATTACTGCATTAGTTTCATAAGTATATAAAACCTAGTTTTTTTGTAAAACTATAGACAAAACTTTAATCTTTACTTTTTTGCAGCACTATTTTCAGTAGAGAAACTTTTTTATTGTTTAAAATTTCACTGCGTACCAAATAAAGCTAAAGCTTCAAGAAAGTTTATAAAACAATAATCACTATTCTAAGTGTCATAGTTTTCAAGCAATAGTTACTTGAAGTTAAAAGGTTCCGCACCTCCATGGGCCACCGCGCCGTCCGCGGCCGTGCACTTGCTAAAAATACTGTTAGCGTTATTGTGGGGGCGCCAACTTAATTTTACCTGTGACCTGTAAATTAATAAAAGTTCCCAGACATTTTAAAAAAGTTGTAATTTAGTTATTGCTTTAGTTTAGATTAACAATATGAAATTTTATTATTAAAATTATCTTCATCGCACGAGTAAACTCTTTTTATATCAACTTAAATTAAAGATATTTATATTGACCATTATTTGACATTATTTAATAGGTACATCTGATCAAACAAAAACAAAAAACTCAATGGTCTCTAAAAAATTCGCAAAAACATTAAACAAAAAATTATAAAACTAATTAAACTAAATAACAAAAAACATATTTTAAAAGTCCTTATCTTCGCAGTCTGATAAAATTTCATAGGTTAGGCTGTTACAGCAGTTTGTATATTTGCAGTCACTGCAGCATTTTAACCCTTGTGAAATGCAGGTAAATTTATTATTGTTGCAATTTTTGTCTGAACATCGTATAGACAAAATTGTTCTTATATCATCAAGCACTGGTTCTTGAGAAAAAAAATTGGCTTTTTGGGATATCAAATTCTCTAATGTTTTTCTTTAAAACACCCGCCGCTTTATGTAAAATAAGGATTTCATTCTTTTTAATAACCTGGAAATCTTCGTTGTAAGCGGCAGTGGAGTCTGAGCTGGTTGAGTCTGATAATACACTTTCATCTCTTAATGGTTGCAAAGTTGTGAAAATATCAGATTTATTTTAACAAGCTGTGATGTTTCCTTTACCAATGTACTAACAATAACAGCTTCTGTGATATTTAGCATCATAGGTAAAAAGGTCCTCATAACCAGCTAATTTAGAAAACTTGTCAATATCTTGTCGTTTTTGGGCAACTTTGATTATCTTGGAGCAAGTATTTTTGCCGGTTCCTAAATAAGAAAAAAACAACAGATAACAGCATATTACTTGATATCTAACGGTCAATGAGAAAAAAATATTGCGAAGAAAAAAGTTTTTTTCCTAAATTAGTATTTTTCAGTTTAGTAAATAATTTCCTATTAAAAATGTGAATCAAGATTTTTTAAACGGACGTAACTTAGCTTTTACAGTCATTTATCATTATATTTTTACAAAATTAAAAAAAAAAAATATTAACTTACCTGTATGCATAGATGTTAAGCGCTGTTGGCCTTTCTTTCAAGATCTGTTACATATTAGACACATTTGCCGAATATTAAATCCGACTTTATGGTATCTTGTCCGAGACGATGAAGCGTTTTCGGTTTCACTGCTTTGAGAAACATAACCAATATTTTGTGAACTAATAAATGTTTGTCTGCAAGTTTTATGAAATTTTACTTTAACCTTCCTTCCTAGAATGTCTTCCTATTGATGCAAAATCTTTTGAGTACAAGTGTCTTTCCTTTTTTCTGCAGCACATATAATTGTTTTTATTCCTTTTAATCTCGGATTTTGCGTCACAAGTTTGTCATTTTCTTGCAAAGTCTGACCACAAAATAAACACTCCATCGTTTACAAAAAAAATCTCATAAGACACAAACACACATGCAAAATAATATCTACCCTACTACTAATCGCAGTTAAAACAAAGACTGTTTGTTAGCAACTAAATCAAGTTATCGCCAAATTTGTCAGGAATAGACAGGTCGCATTATGCGTATGCGGGACGCGGAAAGATGTCTGAGAAAGCACAATAATTAAACGCGGCTGCAGAAACTTTCAAGTTTGCGTATTTATTGCTCAAAAACTATGATACGTATAATTTAAGATTAAACGACTTACCTGTAAGGAAGTTCAATCGTAATTATACGACTGGTCTAGTCCTGATAGAGTACACATGTAGTTGCTTCATTTTATGCAAGCGTACACTATTTTTAAAGAAAACAAAACAATTTTCTGTCCCATCACATCACCCATACTTCATTACGCGTTTTAGTAATCGCGACCTTTAGGGTTGGGTAATGTACAAAAGTAAGCCCTTACTTTGAAGGGAGGGATGTTCTATCAGGACTGGACCAGTCGTATAATTACGATTGAACTTCCTTACAGGTAAGTCGTTTAATCTTAAATTATACTTCCTGGTCCTGTCCTGATAGAGTACACATGTAGTTGTTTAAAGCACGGGAGCGATATTCTTCGATGCCTTTTTTTTTAATTAAAGTCCTTAAAATAAATAAATTCCTTATGATAATGATAAGTAACTTTAATTAATAAAATTTTATCAAAATTCTTATACAATTCCATTAAAAATAATACAAAAGAGTACAAATTATATGTTTTCATTATTTAACTGTTTTAATTATAATCTAATGCCATATCAAAATACGAATAGGTGTAAATATATTCTATTAGGCTAATCTCTAAAATTAAACACACTTTAGATTTTTAATTTGTAAATCAGGAGTTAATATTTCTCACTAGTTCATTGTCATTGATAGCGGCCTGTTATAAACTTTATAAAATTTCTGGGAAATTTTTCCAGCTCCAGCTCTAAATGCTGCTAAAGAAGCGGCATGCCTTAAATACTATAGGCTTAAGAAATATTCGTATCAGTGCCTTCTTTATTTAACATTTTTTTTTTTTTTTTTTTTTTTTTTTTTATCCCCCTTGAAACAGTCTCATAGGATGCTGCATGGTAAGGCTTACGATGTGTAATTAGTAAATTCTCAATATTACCTCTTATTAATTTAGTTTTCTCAATATAAAACAATAATACCGATGCGACACATATTACAGTTTTTTTTTTTTTTGAGCAAGGTATTATTAACTTAGGCTGATCATGACCTGGACCGGATGATTTCAATAGTTTCGGCATTAATATCCCAATGTTCTCCCTCAGGTATTCCCTATCTCTATTTTTGAAATAGTTTTTATCCTATGTGCTGTGGAAAGAGCAAGTAGTATAAATATAATAAGAGATTACGGGTCCCACGTATGACAATATCTAGGAAATGTAGGACGAAGTTTATAAACACCCTTCAAAAAACGATTTATCAAGTGATCCTCTGTATTCTTTGACTAAATATTCCACACGATCTAATAGTATTGAAAATAGAGTAACTTTAGCCTTTAACAAATTGTTCATTTAAAAATTCAATAATATTGATATTGATTATTAAATCTAAAATATTAATTTTACAGAGCATTTACCATTTTCAATCCTCTACCTTCATACGATCTCCTGATAAGAGTTCTATAACCAGGGTAAGGCTCGACCACAGGACGAAACAATTTTTTTTTTTATTTATTTTGGCCTACAGAGATATAGTCACCAACAAGTAATTTCGTAAATATAGGAAACCATGGCTGCAATTTCCAGTAGTGTACTATGACCACCCCCCTCCCTTTTTCTAAAATAATCTTAATAAGTACTCTAGTAATAAGAGGAAAGGGAGGAAAAGCATAAACCATCATTGAAGGTCAATTTAAAATAAAGGCATCCACCACGAAAGATCCTGGATCCTTTTCCATGAAACATATGTTCGACGTTTGGTATTTATCTAAGATGCAAATAAACTATATGAGACTCGCCAAATTTTAAAATAATTTCTGTAAAAACTTTATTATTTAAACTATATTCGGTTTCGATCGATTTTGATCTTGATTCACGGTGCGTCTCCGTGTTATTTACAGATTTTATATGAGTTGCAATAATAAATATATTTCTATTTTCACACCATCGCCATATCTATCTAGATAATTTAGAGAGGGATATGTGCGTAATGCCTCCCATTTCATTGACATATGCAATAGCAGTCGTGTTATCTACTTTCGACGGTATAGAATAATAATTATTCTTTTCCGACCTAACAAAAACATTTTAGTGCATTAAAAACAGCCAATAATCCTAAAATCAAATTATATATCTCTTTTTCTGTTGTTCATCCTAGAATCCGCGACAAGCTTCACCCTTGCAGATTGTTCCCCAAGCATATTTAGACGCATCCGTATATATCTCAAGTTGATATTTCCTCGGCAACAGAGACTCATGTGAATCAGCTAAAACTTGTAGCCACCAACGCAAATCAGATTTTCCTTCTTTTTAAATAAACATTTTTAAGTTATAATTTCCGCTAGTATACTCCAATACCAAAAAATGTTTCCTTTTCTAGAATGTCAGTGTATTACCACAGCGAACTGCTAGACAAACAGATATAAGGCTATCAATTAATTTTGCAATTTTAGATTCCTCAACTTTTAATGACTTAATCGATTTTAAATTTCTTTTAATTGTATCTCTTAGCAAAAACATAGGTAGTTAATTTGCTAGAGTTAAAAAATAGAATCTCCTCTGTCTGGTGTCAAACATGATTTATGATAATTGATCCAAAAAACCTAAAGCCTCTAACCAACAAAATGGAATCTTGCAAACATTCTGAGTGATTTTTACGAAAGAGAAAAATCAACTAAATAATTCACTGAAATATAAAAAATATAATATTCAAGGTATTGTGTAAGCGGTTTTAATATCTTTGTAAAAACAAATGTTGCTGCACATAACCCAAACGGTAAACTATTCAATTCAAATAATTTTCTTGAAATATGAATCGCAAATATTTTCTATGAGGTTTACAAACTGGTATTAGAAAATAAGCGTTTTTAATTCCAAAGTAGCCATATGGCTGAATTTGTTGTTCTTCAGATACTCATCCATTTTCAAATTCAAAGGAATGGGCGCATGAAGTTTTAATTATCCTGTGTAAGTTGTCTTTCCTTTTTTGTTGCTTTTAGTTCTGACCCTGATTTTTTAATAGCTTGTGCTACATTACAGATTGAAGGGTTTTTCTACGAATAACATCTTATCGACTTTGAAATCCCTTGCAACCTTATGCATTTCTATTTTTAAATTGGGATATATAGTGTGTCTTTTATGCTACACAGATGAAAATGAGCTATTTATTTTAATCGTAATTACTCCCTTTCTTCAGATGGTATCCCCTCTTTAACATAAATCGCTTAGCGTTTTACTAGATCCTCGCTTAAGGGGATTAAAAACAATACCATTTTATTTCAGAAATAAAAAAGTATGAACAACAGGTATAGAAAAGTCAACCTGTAATCATCTATAAGTACAAATAAGATACATTAACAGATATGCATTATTCAAATAATAGGGCATGAAGGCTAGAATGTATATAAACAGATTGTTGAAATATATAACATGACAATGAAGGTCAAACTGTATATAATGAACTAACACAGTAAGTAAACAGATAGGCATTATTTAAATTTATAACAGGACACTGAAGGTCAGACTGTATATAATGAACTAAACCAGTAAATTAACAGATATGCATTGTTCAAATATATAACAGGACCATGAAGGTCAGACTGTATATAATGAACTAAACCGGTAAATAAACAGATATGAATTGTTCAAATATATAACAGGACAATGAAGGTCAGACTGTATATAATGAACTAACCCAGTAAATAAATAGATATGAAACAGATATGCATTGTTCAAATATATAACATGACAATGAAGGTCAGACTGTATATAATAAACTAACTCAGTACATAAACAGATATGCATTGTTCAAATATATAACAGAACCGTAAAGGTCAGACTGTATATAATGAACTAAACCAGTAAATAAACAGATAAGCATTGTTCAAATATATAACGGGACAATGAAGGTCAGACTGTATATAAACAGATATGCATTGTTCAAATATATAACAGGACCATAAAGGTCAGACTGTAAATATTGAACTAAACCAGTAAATAAACAGATATGCATTGTTCAAATATATAACAGGACCATAAAGGTCAGACTGTATATATTGAACTACACCAGTAAATAAACAAATATGCATTGTTCAAATATATGACAGGACCATAAAGGTCAGACTGTATATGATGAACTAAACCAGTAAATAAACAGATATGCATTGTTCAAATATATAACGGGACAATGAAGGTCAGACTGTGTATAAACAGATATGAAACAGATATGTATTGTTCAAATATATAACAGGACCATAAAGGTCAGACTGTATATAATAAACTAAACCAGTAAATAAATGAATATGCATTGTTAAAATATATAATAGGACAATGAATATCAGACTGTATATAAACAGATATGAAACGGATATTAAACAGATGTGCATTGTTCAAATATATAACAGGACAATAAAGGTCAGACTGTTTATAATGAACTAAACCAGTAAATAGATATGCATTGTTCAAATTTATAACAGGACAATGAAGATAACACAGTATATAATCAACTAACCCAGTAAATAAACAGATATGAATTGTTCAAATATAACACAGGACAATAAACGTCAGACTGTATATAATGAACTATAGGCAACAGATAGCCATTTTTCAAATACAAAATAGGACAATAATGGTCAGACTGTATTTTTATTATAATTAACAAACCTAGTTAATAAAAAGATTGTTTAAATATATAACAGGTCAATGACGGCCAGATGAAGGTATATAATGAAAATAAACTACATTATAAATTGACTGAGATATGAAGCAGGTATCTCATATAATTACAAATTAACCGTGTCTAACCATATATCGGAGACAACCTGTATAATGTATTTTTTAATGTATGGGTAAAAATAAATTTAAATAAGTAATTAAAAGATATATTGTTCGAATGTTATATAAGAGGGCGATAAAAACCAATCTGTATTGTTACGAACCAACCCCAAAAAAAATAACTAAAATATTATTAATATTTCAAATTATTACATGGATAGCTTTCAATTCCAATTTCTTTGTTCGTTTCGATTACGTCACGATATCGATAACGTATAGAGAAAGAATAACATTCCAATATAAACACATAAACAATCAAAACAAAGTAAACGGCTATCAATTTAAAGCACTTACTTGAACAACCAATAGAAATATCTTCTCACCTTTTTTTTTAAACTTTAATCTTAATCATTTTTTCACCAACATTTCTTTTTTATTTTTACAAAATTCACTTTATAAATTTAATATCGAAGTGTACACTCACACACTAAAAAGCGTAATGAAGTATGGGTGATGTGATGGGATAGAAAATTGTTTTGTTTTCTTTAAAAATAGTGTACGCTTGCATAAAATGAAGCAACTACATGTGTACTCTATCAGGACAGGACCAGGAAGTATAATAGCGATTCTTGTTTTAAAAACTTTCTTAAAGCTTTAGCTTTATTTAATATGCAGATAGTTTAGTGAAATTTTAAAAAATAAAAAAGTTTCTCGATTACTGAAAATAGTGCTGCAAAAAAGTAAAGATTAAAGTTTTGTCTAGTTTTACAAAAAAACTAGGTTTTCTATACTAATAAATCTAACGCAGTAATCTCCGCTTACGTTTCTTCTGCCGATTAAAAAAAAAAAGTTAAAATTATCTTGTTTAGTTCCGGAGACATCGCGAGGTATGTGTGAAAAAGAAATAAAACATAATTTTGACAGATTTTTAACAAATTTCGCAATAAAAAATGTTATCCCTATTAAAAAATGTTGTAATTGCCGATTTCAGATGGCCATGGACCTAGACTATTATTTTGTAGAGACCACATGTGGTTGTACCTTAAAAAAAAATTGAAACCTTTTTGCCCTTTTTAGTCCACTAGTAAAGAAGTGTTTAGTTAGCTTAGGAAATAGTAGATGGAAAAACAAAAACAAATATATCTTTAGTCTTTCCCCATCATTACAATAGAAAATAGCAAGTGAACCTGCAGCAAAGAAACCAAAAGAAATATAAACTGAAAATAAAATAAAAATTATTAATGTTAATCGTCCAGATAAAGAATCAAATTAGCAAAACAAGGGGACAAACTAAAACGTATTCAGAAATAAGGACTACCAAGAGAAGAAAAAAGGGAGAAACACAGGAGAAAGCAAGGAAGAAATGAAAAGTGAAAGACTAGCTTAGAAATCAGTTAGCTAAAATGCTTGAAAAGAAATAGTAATGGACTAAATAATGCATAGCCCTGATATTAACATCTAAAACTAAGAATCTAAGTAAATATTTTATTTTACATTATTTATGTTATTAGTATTTGATGTGTAGGTGTTGTGAATAATTTTTATAAAAATGTATTAAACATCTTTTAGGTATCATAACATAATTTTGTTTTTTCTTTATTAATTTGTAGTGGATTTATTCTTTTTTATACTTAAAAGTAAAAAAAATACCAACACACGACGAAAGCATTTGAATTTTAATTTTTAACATCAAAATATTACACCGAGGTAAATTTTTTGCTATGGTAGCAAAAAATGTATTAACCCTTAAAAAAACTCTATTAAAATAGGCGACAGCCAAAGTACTTTGCTATGGTTAATGAATTCACTTTTTTGGAATTACTTTTTAGTCCCTAAAAACTTACTTTTTAGTTTTTATTAATTTTAGTGGTCAGAAAGTAAAATTTTACTCACTAAAAAGTAGATTTTTGTGGTTAAAAAGTAGGTTTTTAGTGGTTAAACAGTATTTTTCTTGCAGTTAAAAAGTATTTTGTTACCTTGAACAGGCAGTTTTAATTGTTACAGAATTATTTTTTATTTCTTAAAAATAGATTTTACTGGTTAAAAATTATACTTTTAGTGGTTAAAAAAATAGTTTTTATTATTAAAAGTAGTTATTATTGGTTAAAAATTAGGTACTGATTAAGAAATTACTTTCTTTGCAATAAAAAATATTTCACCTTTAAAAAATTGTTTTTAGTGGTTAAAAAGTAGTGTGCAGTGGTTTAAAAGTAACCTTTTACCTTTAAAAAGTTGATTTTAATGATTATACAGTTAATTTTTACCTTTAAAAAGTATTTGTTGATGGTTAAGAGTAAATTTTGCTATTTATGGCTGGTTTCTACAGCTCTTAGGCAATTTTTTCTATAAAAAAATAAAGTTCAGTTAAAGTCGAAATACAAGAATGTTTTGCATGTATTAAATGTCATATTTCCATATTTACCTAGGATAACTGAACTTTATATTTGTTCATAACGAAACCAGTTCTGTAAAAATAGAAAAATTAATTTTTAGCCGTGCATTAGAAACTATATATAATTATTAGAGCAAAATTTACCTGATATATATCTACCTATATAATTTACATAAATTTTTATTTAACCTGTGGTGGAAATACAGATCAACATAGGAAAGGAAGGGTTTCAAAAATAAAAGAGACGATTATTTTGTAATAAATATATTAGTTATATTGCTAAATATTTTAAAAATGTATTTGAATTTTAAAAATTCAGTAGGTTATGTAATATAAAATTGTTATTTGATAATTTAAACTTATTTGTCTTTAGACGTATAATAACGTAAGGCATATGTATCAAGAAATTTCAAATGAGCAGTTAGTAGCTTTAAATTAATACGGTATTTATTCTTTGTGAAAAATCCTAAAAGAAATTTTATTCTAAATATATTGTTTTCTGTTTATTATGATATAGAATAGAATAAGAAAATCCATGCCATTAGGATTATTAACTAAAATAGGTAGGAACATAAAAACATAACATTCTTCTTTCTAAATATATTGTTTTCTGTTTATTATAATATAGAATAGAATAAGAAAATCCATGCCATTAGGATTATTAACTAAAATAGGTAGAAACATAAAAACATAACATTCTTCTATCTACCAGGTGGGCCATTCCAAACGATCCTTCCTTAATATCTAGAAAAAAAACTCTATTTTATTAATACTGTCACAATTATTCCTTAAATGGAATTAATTTATTTTCATTCGGCTCAGTAAATAATTTAACATCCTGTAGTTAAATTATTTCTGAATAGTAGGTCGATTTCGAAATACTTTTAAATCGTAGAGAACGCATTTCATAGTTTCATAACAATTAAGTTAAAAACTAATGAACTTTGTGCTGACTCGACGATTTTGGAAGTCTTGCGAAATCGAACCTAGTCGGTTTATTTTAGGGGGTCATTGAGAGTTTTGCGAGACGGCAGAAAGGGTGGTCGTCATCGATCGCAAAACAATTAATCGTGGTTCATAAAATATAAAGCATAAAAAAAATACTTATAAATATTTCTGAAAATAAAATAAAGTAAAAAATAAAAATTGTGACTGCTCCGTGACAATGAAGTAAGGACCCCAAATTTTATTATTATTATATCGATTCTTTATTATATCTTTTGCGTCTTTTAATTACGATATTTAATAAAGTGTTTGTTGATTTTTTATACATGGTGTTTCTATTATAACTAGTTTAGTTCTCTATACGGTAATTTAAGTCACCTGAGGTTCATCTTAAGTGGCGCAGATTTCTTTTAAACTAAGAGGTTAATCTGAGCCTTTTGAGATTAACATCGGCTAGAGCGCGCTTAGCGGAAGTGGGTGATTATCTATTTTTACCTCTCAAGCCAAGCGAGGACCCCTAATTACATTAAAAAGAATAATTACCACCCCCTAACCGTTAAGCGTGACATGGTGGAGGTGCCATTGATTTTAAGTTAAAATCCTGGTATTTTAAGTATATTTAGTAGATCATTTAAAACGTTAAAGAATAGAATATAATTTTTTTGTCTTACATATAAGGATAAGTAATTTTTTTCTTACTTCAAAAATCCATGTATAAGAGACTAAACGCATTTTGGCTAATGTCCTTTTTACCTCAATTTTTTTTAAGAGCATAATAGAATCTAAGAAGCTTCAGAAAAATTTTAATAATTATTTTAATTTTTAATTTTTTTTTACATATCATTTTTTTCATATAAATTAATTTATTTGACTACAAAAAATTAAGGTAACCTATTTAAACGATTATTTAACCCAAGCTTGACCCTAATAGCCGTCTTGGGATAAGAAAGCTAAAACTCGAAGTGTGGAGGAAAAAATTAGTTAATTTTAATATATTGTCATTTTTTTGGTAATTTTTTTTTTGCTAATTTTTTGATAATTTTTTGATAATTTTTTGATAATTTTTTGATAATTTTTTGATAATTTTTTGATAATTTTTTCGATAATTTTTTTTTTTGGTAATTTTTCGGTAATTTTTTTTTGATCTTTTTTTTGATAATTTTTTTGATAATTTTTTTGATAATTTTTTTGATAATTTTTTTTGGTAAATTTTTTACGTATTTAATAACATATTACAAAACAAAAAAAAAAAATAAATAAATAAAAAACGTTTTTTTCTCATTTTAGAATTTTTTCCAATACATAAAGAGAAATAAACCATAAAATTCAAAAATATTTTCAACATTTTTAAATATTTACATTTTTTTTAACAAATAAATAAATCTTGGTGTATTTTATCTTATTTATTTTTAAATGAATATTTTACAATAATTCTTATTTCTATGTACACTTACACTTATTTATATTATTTATCTTAAGAAACTAAAATGCATCTATAAATTAATATATAACTGTTACATCTCTATGCCTCTAACGAGAGGTGCTAAAGAAAAACACCTAAGATTAAAACTAGAGGAGGAGGTACCTTTCGAACCAACCCTTAGCAGTACGGTATTTGAAAGGTCCTTTAAGACACCCCGGTCTCCAGAAAAAGAGACTGTCTCCGTGGAGACTGATACAGCCCCCCCGATAAAGGAGGGGGACAAAGAAGAATCTCCTAAATCAAGGAAAGATTCTGAGGAATCTCCTGAATCAAAGAAAGATTCTGAGGAACTCGACAAATCGGTAGCTAGTTCACCGTCTCTATCTAATAAACCTCCTACCCCAAAGCCAACAGTAGCACTTACCCCCCCTTCAGCCTCAAATAATAGTGTGTAACAACAACAGGTAATAACACAAATTACAAAAAACATGGCGGACACCACATTAACAGAGGCATTCACTTTTAACCAAAAACCAGCCCAACCTCTTAAGGAATAATTGTGACAATACTATCTCAGAAACGCAAATTTCGAATTTTAATAAACTTTAGCACCAGTCGTGGATCCTAGAAACCCCTTCCCCTAGTTCAGTAAGTTAAGAATTTAGATAAAAATTAATGTCCGGTATTTTTGAGAAATGTTTAAATTTAGGTTTTTAAGGTCTGTAAAAGATAAGGTTATAGTGTTAAATGCAATAAAAAATTAATCACTTTGCCAAATCCTTTATAAAACTGTCAAAATTCATTAAAAAACTTACTTTTTAGTCCCTAAACACGTACTTTTTAGTTTTTATTAATTTTAATGGTTAGAAAGTAAAATTTTACTTACTAAAAAGTAGTTTCACCGATCCAGACTCTTACAGACCGATTTCTCTCACCAATGTGGTATGTAAAATTCTTGAAAGAATGGTGAATAAGACACTAATAAAAAAGTTGAGTTGGGTCTTAAAAATGTTTGTCAAAAAATACAAAATATATATTGTTAGAAATTATTTAAAGCAACTCTGACAACGCTGTATCCTGAGGTCGCCTGCGGTCGTTCGTAAGGAATGGGTATTCACATACGTGCGCTCCTGTAAAATGGCTGCCTGTATTTTTGTTTATCATTTTCGTGTCTTACTGTTTAATAATTTTTTTAGTGTATTCAATGGAGAATATAATTATATCTTTGATTGAGTTTAATCTCTTTTAACTAACATCAGAAGTGAGAAAAGTGCCCATTGCTCACTGAAAAAACTTAAAAATTTGGAGCAAGAAATATTCGTCCGGAAATGCGATAAATAGTAGCTCTAAAGAAATCACCTAAAACATCAGTGAAGCAGGTCCAAAAGCTTATGGTTAGCTGGGTGATTTCGAAAATTCATATCTTAGTTTGCCTCTCATACTGCCTGCATAACTAAACTGACCAACGGAAATAAACTCTTTGCCTGGACAGAAGAACAAGAACTTGCTAGAAAACACATTATTGATCATTGGACATCTAGACCCATGCTTTGTGGATTTGACCCTGTACTACCTACAGAATTGTACACTGACGCAAGTAGTATCGGTTATGCTGGTGGTTTTCTACAGAAACATGATGAAAGTGTAAGGGTTATAGGTTACTTCAGTAAACGAATTACAAAATTCGAATAAAAATAACATTCATACGAGCTAATAACTCTGTCAGTGGTAAACTCTTTAAAACGAGTGTATTTACTGGGAATTCAATTCATACTTGTGACAGATTGTAACGCCATTAAGTCAACGACAACAAAAAAAAGATATTCTACTTAGAGTAGCTCGTTGGTGGATATATATGCAGAACATTAATATCAATATCGTATATTGCAAAGGCAGTTGCTTACCACACGTGGACTATCTAAGCAGGAATCCAGATGCAATACATGAAATTTGGCTTTATATTGAACAACAAGAAAATGTTGAGGTTACACAACTTATAGATGACTGGAAAGAAGGACGTCTTGATAAGTCCCGTTATACCGTAAAAAAATATATCTTACATTACATGATCAAAACTGAAAATAAGATGGGTGCCTCGCCAGAGCCGACCAGGTGTGCTTAGAATATTCCATGATGAACAATGTCATACAGTAACCGATAAGACACTTGAATCCACCCAAAGAAACTTTTGGTTACCACGCATATGCCAATTTGTAAAAAAATAAATTAAACATTGTCTTGTGTACGCCATAAAGAAAACTTGTTCAGGACCGTTACAAGGATTTATAAACAATGTGGAGAAATTAACCCAACCCATGAAGGTTCTACATGGCGATTGTCTGGGACCATTAAAAACAATAAGTGATGGATATAAACATGTTCTTGTACTAATCGATACATTTAAAAAGTATTGTGTCTTTAAACCCTTAAAAATTGTCAAAACCGATGGAACGAGGTTGGCATTTCAATCATTCATATTACTATTCAGAACTCCTTGCAAAATCATAATGGATGCCAGTAAAAACTTTAAGAATTTAAGTTTGCCCCATTACTTGGATTCTTTGGGTATAGAATATTATTACACAACTCCTGATATATATAGATCTAACGGACAGGTAGAAAGATATATGAAAATAATTATGAATTTAATTCGAGTAGAAACAAAAGTACGGTCAGAATGGTCGAGCAATTTATGGAAAATGTAACTTTTATTGAACACAACATTACAGAAAACTACTGGTGGCACTCCACTAAAGGTTTTAATTGGAATAGATGGCGCAACACCACTCAGTCAGAGAAAACTTTGAGGCATCTGTTCAAACTCGTCTCAGAGTCAATTAAAAACGTCTCAACACTGTTGACTACAAAGTGGGTGATTTTATTCTTATGCACTGGGATGACTACATGCACCAAGGTAAATTAAAATACGAATTCCAAGAGCCATATGAAATTATCAACATAACACCAAAGGGTCGCTTTGAAATCAGAAGAATGGGAAAGTCCCAATTACTATAGCTGCTAAGGAGCAGTTAAGGATGTGGCTGGTCACTTTCAATGAATATGACAGAATATGAGAGACTCAATGGAAAGTGAAATAAGGCAAGGCATGTGATAAGTGGCTTGTGTTAGAATAAATGTAACCGTTTAATGTTAAATAACGTTTATGCTGAATGTTTGAAAGCTGGTTACGCTTTGCATTTTGATTAGTTAATGTTTGAAAGCTGGTCACGCTTTGAATTATGATTAGTTAATGTTTATAAAAGCTTGTTACGCTTTGCATTGTGATTAGTTAATGTCTATAAAAGCTTCTTACGCTTTGCATTATGATAAGTTAATGTTTGAAAGCTTGTTACGCTTTGCATTATGATTAGTTAATGTTTGAAAGCTGGTTACGCTTTGCATTTTGATTAGTAAATGTTTGAAAGCTTGTTACGCTTTGCATTATGATTACTTAATGTTTGAAATCTGGGTACGCTTTTCATTATAATTAGTTAATGTTTATAAAAGCTTGTTACGCTTTGCATTATGATAAGTTAATGTTTGAAAGCTTGTTACGCTTTGCATTATGATTAGTTATTGTTTGAAAGCTGGATACGCTTTGCATTTTGATTAGTGAATGTTTGAAAGCTTGTTACGCTTTGCATTATGATTAGTTAATGTTTATAAAAGCTTGTTACGCTTTGCATTATGATCAGTTCATGTTTGATAGCTGGTTACGCTTTGCATTTTGATTAGTTAGTGTTTGAAAGCTTGTTACGCTTTGCATTATGATTAGTTAATGTTTGAAAGCTGGTTACGCTTTGCAATATGATTAGTTAATGTTTGAAAGCTTGTTACGCTTTGAATTATGATAAGTTATTGTTTGTTAGTTCGTTACGCTTTGCAATATGATTAGTTAATGTTTGAAAGCTTGTTACGCTTTGCATTATGATTAGTTATTGTTTGAAAGCTGGATACGCTTTGCATTTTGATTAGTGAATGTTTGAAAGCTTGTTACGCTTTGCATTATGATTAGTTAATGTTTAAAAGCTGGTTACGCTTTGCATTTTGATTAGTAAATGTTTGAAAGCTTGTTACGCTTTGCATTATGATTACTTAATGTTTGAAAGCTGGTTACGCTTTTCATTATAATTAGTTAATGTTTATAAAAGCTTGTTACGCTTTGCATTATGATTAGTTATTGTTTGAAAGCTGGATACGCTTTGCATTTTGATTAGTGAATGTTTGAAAGCTTGTTACGCTTTGCATTATGGTTAGTTAATGTTTATAAAAGCTTGTTACGCTTTGCATTATGATCAGTTCATGTTTGATAGCTGGTTACGCTTTGCATTTTGATTAGTTAGTGTTTGAAAGCTTGTTACGCTTTGCATTATGATTAGTTAATGTTTGAAAGCTGGTTACGCTTTGCAATATGATTAGTTAATGTTTGAAAGCTTGTTACGCTTTGAATTATGATAAGTTATTGTTTGTTAGTTCGTTACGCTTTGCATTATGATTAGTTAATGTTTGAAAGCTTGTTATGCTTTGCATTGTGATTAGTTAATGTTTAAAAGCTTGTTACGCTTTGCATTAGGATTAGTTAATGTTTGAAAACTGGTTACGCTTTGCATTATGATTAGTTAATGTTTAAAAGCTTGTTATGCTTTGCATTGTGATTTGTTAATGTTTAAAAGCTTCTTAGGCTTTGCATTGTGATTAGTTATTGTTTAAAAGCTTGTTACGCTTTGCATTTTAAATGGTTGAATGTTAAAATGTTGAATATTATCGTTTTTTTTTTTATTGAATGTTTAAAGCTTGTTACGCTTTATATATTTAGCTAAACATTAAGAAATTATATCTCCTAGTATGCTTTGTTAATGCAGCAATGATATTTTTAAGATCAGCTTGAATCTGATTCTGCGTTAAGAGCTTGATTCTAATAACGCACTGTGCAATTATAAATTAGTTGTGACCCAGATTAAAAATAAATGAGTCGATTTATATGCAAATAATTTTCGTTCATTTTTTTTAATTCTGTAAATAAATATAAAATTAGGATAATCTTCCTTTTAGCAATGAATGGAAGCAAGAAGAACCACAAAATCTAGAGGAATATGAAGACCGAGATGAAGACAATTAGTAAAACATCGAGAGCGAGAGCCTGCGGTCGTTCGTATGGAATGGGTATTCACATACGTGCGCTCGTGTAAAATGGCTGCCTGTATTTTTTTTTATCATTTTCGTGCCTTACTGTTTAATAATTTTTTTAGTGTATTCAATGGAGAATATAATTATATCATTGATTGGGTTTAATCTCTTTTACTAACAATATAGTTAAGAGTAGGTACTTTCTTGGTACAAAATTCAACGTTAAGTGGATGTTCTTAAAATATAATCAAAGAATATCTGAAAGATCTGTAGATTGCCAAAAAAAGTGGTATATCGGTAGCTTTGTATACATTAATATCAAAATCGGTAAATCCCTTGAAGTCCCTTTCTCCCCAGACGACGCAGCCGTAACCATGGGTTTTACTACGGTTTTATAAAACTAGTAAATCAGTTGAGGACTGATTACCATGTTTCGCCACATATTGTTCTTAGGGTCCAGAGTAATAATCTCTCTTGCTCTTAGCGTTTTCAATATCCAACAGGAAAGCACTCTTACACTAGAAAATACGAGAACAGACTGGCAAAGCTTTACTCTGGATCTGAAGAAAAATATCAATATTTCAGTTGCGTTAAGAACAATGGAACAGCTAAATGAAGAAATAGAACTACTTATGTCCAACATATAGCAAGCAGCAGCACTTATTGCTCAGTGAACAACAATAAATAACTATCAAACAGAATTAAGGTACTAAATCTGTGTAAAATGAAATCATCAGATAAAACCACTATGGAGAATGCTTCAATCAGGGAAGCAGATGGCGGTTGAGCTAGAAATAACATACAAACTACCTTCAAACTAAATAAAAGAGAAGAATTATCGAACAGAATATCTTCAAGACAATCTCTTCAAAGAAAATTGCTAAAAAATATTGCTCCTAAGAAAGCCTTTGGCTTTGATTTAATTACAGAAGAAGTTTAAAAACAACTTCCGAAGAAACCCATAATTAAACTTACACACCTGTTGAATGTTTCAGTAAAACTATTAGATCTAAAACATTTTATTAATACACTTTTATTTTGTATTTTATTTTCTATTATATTTGTATATAATTTTTTAATGAAAGTTTTAAAATTAATGCGTATTCAATGTTTAGTTCTGCTTTTAAACAATTGCGTTAAATATTCATTTTTTTGAGCACGCGATGAACATTATTAGCTCTAACAAACTCAACACAAAATATAATTCAGTTGAAAACAAAATTAAATATAATGGAAAAAATTAGGGACAAATTTCTTTTAAACTCTTGGTATACTGTTGGTGCATTGATGCTATTGTTCCCATGTAATCCACATAATGGGAACGTTTTCTACCAGTTAATTTTAACAACAATTTTGCTATTTGCCCTATGTTTAATTATATATTACTACGTAAAAATGTTTATAGAATCTGGTATAGATGTTTTAATTTTCATAGTACTGGATTTAGCAATTCATTTAGTTCTTCAATTAATTAATATGTATGATTTAGTAAAACAAAGGAAATCGTGGAAGATTCTTTACAAACTACTTGACAGTTTAGAAAAAAATATAAACAATTTTACATTACATACTTCAACTAATGAAAAATTCTTATTTTCATTGGCATTGTTATTAAATTTTATATTATTTATAACAGTTGTTTCTTTTAGAAACTGGGATAACAAAAATATAGTAAACGTATTTGCTGCGTGTTATCTGACGATAGTAATGATACAATTGTCAGCTATAGTTGGATTTTTATTAGAAATGTCTTTAATTCTAAAAAACAGAGTCGAAATATTTTGTGAATTAATCCAAACATTGTGTAGAAATCCATATCAAACAGATATTGAAGTAAGAAGTAGAATCAAGATGTTATATACGATTTATAAACATTTTCTTTTAATCAATATACATTTGAACTCAGCTTTTGGAAAGAAACTTCTAGTGTTTATAATTCTGAGTTTGTTTCAATGTTTGGATACCATTGAAAATATTTTAAATTTATATAAAGTTAATGGTGAAGAAATGGTTCATGAAGTTCTATCTTTAACTGTAATATTGGTAAGATTTATACATATATGGAGTGTGTTTAGTGAATTTGGTTATAGTTCAATTATAAAGTCCAACAAGGGTTCAAGGAAACTACAAGCATGTCTTGACCATATTTTTGTAAAAGTAAAAAAAAACAGTCGATGTTGGAACACGTTATACCTTTAATAATAAAAACAAATCTGATGTGTCCAACTCATGTAAATATTTAGAGGTTAACTTAATATATACATTTTCCTCAAACATCAAACTCAAAACATTTTTCTATATACACTCATTGCCAACCAGGGGCGGTTTCTCCATTGGTTCATTAGTGTAGTAAACACCCAGTTACATTTTATAAAAACACATTATTTTAAAATATATAACATAAAAATATATATTCAATTTTAATAATTTTATTGTTTTCATACGTGTAAATCTCTATTTTTTGGTACGCCACTGCGCTCTGGCTAATCGCATCTCTTTGGCTCGTTTTTCTGAGTGGCCCGCGGGAGTGAGATGCTTTCTCTAAAGCCTCTAGCTCAGAAGAGATGTCAACACGTTAACAAATTGATAAAACGAACAATGACCTACTTAAAATCACTAAAATCATCTTATTTTGCTCTACGCATGCAGTGACGTCACAAAGTAGGGCAAAGCCTGCGAATCTTTTAAATCATAGATATAGAATAAAAAATATAATGACGGTACTATAGTCTATTTTTATATATGAGACAGTATTAAAATAATAAAGCGTTCGTAATCCATAGGCATACCACTTCTTTTAGTAGACAGTTAAAATATTTTTTGAAGTTATTCCTCGAGTATACACTCATATTTTGACCTAATTAACCTGTTTATAACTTCTAAATAGCTGAAGGTAAAAAAGTGCAATTTTTTCTAAAATGTTTTATTTTTCCTCATGATATGTTAAGAACATTTTGTCAAACGGGTTATGTAGGTATAAGGGTTTAAACTTTGACTTTTAAACAACGTTACGTTCATAAATAATAATTTTAATATAAAAACTACTTCTTACCTACAAATCCAAATCAGAATCGAAATCAGAAGATGAACTGTCGCAACCAATATTTATAATGAGTGGCTCGATCATTTCATCAGTAATATTGTCCAACTTCCACATTTACTCTTCTTCTTTAATCGTATGATTTACTGCCTTTTCCCAGTTTTCAGGCTTCACATTATTTACAGCCTCCAAAAACAACTCATTTTAAAATAATTATTTTTTCTTGAAACTTCTCCCTTTATCTGTGCCCATATCAGTTCAATCGGGTTTACTTCGCAATGATGTGGTGGTGATCTAACCACCGTCGTCCCACGATTTTTTTGCAATTTCATCAATTTCATATTTTTTGAATTTCTCTTTATGAAGGGAACACAAATGATACAGTTCTTTTCTTACAGAACCGGGATGGAACTTAATATTCTTTGAATTTAGCCAATTCTGTAAATCTTTTTTTAACCACTTGGTTGTATACATTTTTTCTATAAGTCTCGAGTGATAACTTGCATTATCCATTACTATTATACAGTTCTGAGGAAGAAGATCTATAATTTGTTCGAACACTCTTTAAAGACATCAGCATTCATGTCCTCATGGTAGTCACCGGTACGAGTAGATTCAAAAGTCAATAAACCACTTTTAACAAAACCGTTTGAACTACCGATGTGTACTATTATTAATCTGCGCCCCTTTCCTGATGGTGGATTTAAACCAGTAGATAAATTATTTAAAAAAGCCTGTCTTTGACTTGTAGCAGTTTCATCTTGCCAAAATTTATTTGGTTTATGTCCCTCGTTGATCCATGTTTCATCTAAATAAAATATATTTTTTCTTTGGTTTCTCATTTCTTTTATAGTCCTTAGGTAATTTCTTCTCCATATTACAATATCGCTTCTTTCTATTAAAATAGACTTTCTGGGATGCTTTTTCCATAGAAAACCTATTTCTTTTAAAAGTTTCCATAGTGTGCTTTGACTCATTTCAGGGTAATCCTTATCATCTCGAACCGTGGCAAGAACTTTGTCTACTGTCGGAAATTCTTTTCTAAAGAAGAACGCATGCACTTTCCTTCGAAGTCTTTCTTTCAAAAGATTTTCTAATTGAAATTTTGGTTTTCCTGGAGCTTTACGTGCTGTTTGAAACTCTCCACATTTCTCTTCTTTAACAACTCTGTAAATCGTAGATTTCCCAACACAAAGCGTTCTACTAACTAATTCCACTGTGTCATCAACACTTTTACATAAATGTTTGTCTGTAAATGATTTAAAACAATTAAATATTAATGTTTTTTCATTAACTGTTAAAGGACCGATTTTTTGTCGTTTACGTGGCCCTTCCAAATATTCCATGATCACACTAGAATTCACACTGCACCTTGCAAGTTGCAACTAAACGACATTTAGTAAACTGTCAAGAATACACAACTTGGACCTCCTTACTAAATGGAAAACCTATAATCACATTTTCGGTGAAATTTGTTTGGAAGGTATTTATCTACTTATAATTCGATTACTGTAAGAAATTGTTGGAATTAAAATGAAACAAAATTGGCAAATAGGTACTTAATCTTAAGATACGGCTATGTTATCTTTAATACACAGGGGTTTTGGCCTGTCCAAACCTTTTTCTATTGTTCTGTACAGCTTATGTTTATAAAGGACCAATAAAAGACCCAAAACTTGTAATAGCTCAGGTACATTTATTTTAGGAAATATTTAGATTATTCTGTAAAAATATTTAAAATGACCGTACTAAGTTTTGCATTAGAAATGCTGTTTTATTACTCTCTCATACATAAAAATAGACTATAGAAGAGTCTGCACTTTTGCATTATCCCTTTACGACACATGTCAAACTTGAGGTAGTCAGTTTTGGTGATAATAAATGCCATTTTTTTAATATAACGTGATTTAAATGATATATAAACATTTTGATTCCGTCAATCTTTAAATACAAAATGATTAACTTAAAATTAATTAAAATATGACTCAAAGTGCCTCCACTTGTCATATCATACAGTGTCTGTGAAGAGTATTATATGTTTACTTTGTCCTTTTGTCCGATGTCACGTTTATTGTCTGCACGATAAGTCAAAAACGATAAGTGATATCAACTTGAAAATTTTAAGCAAAAATCAAGCTCTATAAGGATACAAAGCCTATTGATTTTGAACAAATCTAAAAAAAAATAGGGTGTTAAGATGGGTTGAAATTAAAAAAAAAATCCCAAAATAAAAACGAAAAGCGATATCAACATGAAATTTTTAGTAAAAATGAACTTCTATAAGAAGATGAAGCCCATTGATATTGAAAAAAATCTGAATATATTAGGAAGTTAAGGATGGTTAAAATATTAAAAAAAAATCAAAAATGAAAAGCGATATCAACATGAAATTTTTAGTAAAAATCAAGCTCTATAAGGAGATGAGGCCTATTGATTGCGAAAACAATTTGGATGAAAATGGGGATTAAGGGAGTCTGTTAAACTGCGAAAAGTATCATTTAGAATGTCACGCATTATATATCTTTATTCTAGTTTGTATCTGTGTACTATTACTGAGGCCCTTCCTATGGGGACTCATTATTGCATTCGTGCAGATGAAAACATTTTCTTACCCCCATTTTTTAAAACTTATTTTCATGTTTCCCTTCATTCTGAGTCCGAAAATGCAAAAAAAATATTTCGTCTAGTCGTCTGCGTGTATGTATGCCGGCACGATAACTCTAGAACGAAAGTTCTGATTAACTTGCGGTTTTTATTTTCTTGAATAATTACTTCTAACTTAGAACCCTATAGATTTTCAGAATTTTCCGTTCATCCTAACTACTTTAATATCAATTTTCTTAAAATCCGCCTGTGCATTTCTTATGTGACAATTTTAGGAATTCCAATCATTTCTAACGTCTAACATTCCTAAAATTCTTAACATTCCATAAATTTCAAACATTCTCTAACGACCTGTCAAACAACAGCTGTTGATAGTAAAGGTGAGATTTCTAAGGCGGGTTGCGACCTTCATACTTGCAACCCCATAGTCAGTTTGGAGGCTATTTTTATTTGTAATTAGTCGCCAAGCCTGCCAATTTATGAAAAATACATAAGCAGTTTATAAATAATGACTTTTTTATGGTGGTGCTAACTTAAGCGTAGGGGAAGGTAGCCTATGATGGCATACTTAACTTTAAAAAATTATAACTTAAATTTTTATAGATGAAATTAGATTTTATTTACAATATAGATGCTGGTCTGTGGGGAAATTCATGTCTACCCTCCAAATTCAAGATTGGGAACGTATTTGGAAAAATATTACTAACCAAATAAAAATTGCAGTATGCCATCATAGGAAACTAAGTTTCCTATGATGGCATACCCCATGATATTTGTATTTATTTTCGAACTGTACTATTTATTAAGTAAAAAACGTTATAAAACAAAACTTAAAAATACTCAAAGGAGTCTACATGCAGATATCACATACACACTTTTTTGTGTTTGAAGAAACTCCCGCACATTCACTGTGGCACCACGAATGGCAGGTTAGGCACCTGATCCACATTTCTCTAGATTTGGAACGTGTGTATAAGTCGTTGCAGTATAGGCATGCTGCTTCGGACTCATCACTGGAACAATGATATGGGTCGCCTTCGTCGTTAGTTTCTGTGTCTTTATTATCGGTATTTTCATTTATTTTTTGTTTCTTTGAATTTCTTGGCAATCGTATTCGTTGCTTAGTGTGATTACTTGTTGGGATATCTTCTACTATCTTTCTTTTAGCTTGTTTTGCTTGCCTTCGTCGTTCTTGTGCAGCTTTTTCTTCTTCTTTTTCCATAATTTCTTTAATTTCTGGTGTTCCATTTAGCAATCCAACTTTTCCTCGTTGCCTTCTCTTTTTGATTTCATCTTTGGGAAGCGCTAAAGGTACTGGTGATAGCTTATTAATTATTTGCTTTGGTGACCTGTTTGAGCAAGACGGAACTTGTAAGTCTTCATTTAGCAATTGTCCATAATCTACACCGTGATCACTTATTGAATCAGATTTTATTTCGGCTGGGTCGTTACGGGGTTCAGGCGCCGGTTTTTTCGGTGGTCAATGAGGCATTAAACATCCAGTCTTCAAATATATCGGGATTAAAAGGCTGAATACCGGTTTTGGAAAAGGCATGTATGGCATTAAGTGGGGTTGCACTTTTTAAAAATGATTTCGTAAACAGTCTTGCAACCTGAAGGTGCGTTACGAGCCTATTAGGATTTTGCTTTAGCCAATTTTGAACCTCCTGATCGTAGTAAGTCTGCAATGGGCCAAAGAAGCCAACATCAAGTGGCTGCACTCTATGGGTGTAGTGTGCGGGAAAACAAAATAAGACAATTCCATTATCTTTGGCCGCTCGCAAAACTTCCAAGCTTTTATGGCTAGAGTGCCCATCCAATAAGATTAAAACCTTGTTGTCTTTGGAAGCTTTGGTATAATGAACAAAATGTTTAATCCATTTCAGAAATATCTCACTATTCATCCACCCCTTTTCCTGGCAAAACGCAGTGCTTCCTGGTGGTGCGTTATCCATAAGTTCATTTTTAAACCTCTTGCGTGGGAAAATAAACGCAGGGGGAACAAAATTTCCAATCGCATTCATTGCGCACACAACAGTAAAATGCTGTCCACGCTCAGCACTGCTTAGAGTGCCAACTTGTTTTCGTCCTTTCGTAGCAAAAATTTTTTGTGGCCTTTTTTGTACAGTGCTTAGACCAGATTCGTCTACATTATATATATTTTCGGGTGCAAACTGGTACTGATCTAGAATTTTTGCAAGTGCGTTAAAATGTGCAGCTATATTTGGCTTATTAAATGCAGTAGCACGAGCCAAAGATGTATTTTCCGGTCTTCTTAACGAAATTCGCGAATTTCGATTTAAAAAAACCGCGTACCCATTTCTTTCCAGCCATTTGTGTTTCTTTGTTAAAATTATGCTTAACTTGATATTCTTCGTCGAGCTGGTAAACTAATTTCCGTAATGATTTGGTTGTCAGACCGAAAAACCTTGTCTCCATGTCGCAAATGTGATTTGCCAGCTCATTTTCCATCTAGGCAACTAAGCACTGACCTTCTTCCTCCCAAATCCCCCTTTTCTTCCCCTTTATTTCCAGCGAATCTGCGTCGAAGGGTTGTAGTCGGGACATTAAACGTTTTTGCGGCTAAAAGCCAGCCCATTTTTTTCTCCCCTATATTTCTAAGAGCTTCCTCCATTGCTTGTTCGTCCCACTTCTGCCTTTGCTTCTTATTTGATGACATATTTCATCAGCCTGAAAAAACATCTTTAATTGTATAGCTACTTTAATGATAGTAAAATATTATTTCGCAGAGGTTTCCTATGATGGCATACCATGCCATCATAGGAACCCAGTATGTATGCCATCATAGGAATTCACCTGTATTTGACAAAAATACGTCTTAAATTTTTATAGGTAAACATAACCTAAAAAACATTTGCCTACTTATAGAACACACTAAATTTTATCACCCCAAACGATTCTAGCATTATAAAGTAGATATGGGATGCAAATTTTGTTATTTAAAAACTAATTATTTTACTTCGACACTTACCAAATTATCTTTTAATCATTAAATTAAACAAAACACTTTAGAGAGGCACGACATTAACTAGGTACTACTAAAAGCAACTTAGGCAACTAAACATACACAAACATCCCGTGTAAAATGAATAGTTTTAGAAATTTGGGTAGTATGCCATCATAGGCACTATGCCATCATAGGGTACTTTCCCCTACTACTATTTCGCTCCTAGTCACAAAAATACCATCATTTACTGGCTCTCTCTCGCAACCCCATAGAATAATTATGGTCATTTTATTTGGCAAAAATCAGAATAATGCTTTGCTGTACCTGTCAAGTATCAAGATGTCAACTGTGATGTGTGAATTGCTCTTAAATGTCAAATTATTTAAAAATGTATGCTTCTTTTGATATTTATTTCAAATAATTTGTAGTTTATTTCAATCCATAAATTAAGGTACAGCAAGACAGATAATATAATGTTCTTATACAAAGCACTTTTTTATTATACAGGGTAGCTGTTAAAGATGGAACCAAACCTATAGCGCTTAAATGGTTCAACATACAAAACTCAAAAATTCAGAATTTCAACTAAATATATTTGCGCATATTTTAGCCCAAAAATATTTTTTTATAATTACAAAACTTTATACATGGCCGCCATCATGATTTTTTTAAATAGCAACATAGGTCATGTGATATTCCATTAGAAAGGGTTTAACACCCTGATTACAGAAATGTATCACACACGGGATCTAAACACAACAGAAAGGATATTTTTAAATGTTTTTGTAAACTTAAGCCATTTTATTAAAGCAATATAATTTAATGTGAATCCTATTACATGTATTTTACATTTTTATGAAAACGATAATTTATAAATAAAATAAATTAATAATTAAAATAAAAATTACCTAACTTTTTAACGAATAAATTGTTCAAATTTAATATTTGACGTCTTGTGTCAGATGTACAGCCTCCTACGCTCCCTATTAATAATATCCTTTCTGTTGTGTTTAGACCCCGTGTGTGATACATTTCTGTAATCAGGGTGTTAAACCCTTTCAAATGGTATGTCACATGACCTATGTTGCTATTTAAAAAAATCAAGATGGCGGCCATGCTTAAAATTTTGTAAAAAAAAATAATCTTTGGGTTAAAATATGCGCAAATATATTTAATTGAAATTCTGAAATTTTGGATTTTGTATGTTGAACCGTTTAAGCACTATAGGTTTGGTTCCATCTTTAACAGCTACCCTGTATAAAAGAGAAGTAGGATATAATGCTGGTTTTTTGTAGACAATTTTAATTATATGATTTTGGATTACATTAAAGAATTGAAGTGTAATATCATATAGTTCACATTATACCATATCGCAAAATAGTTTCAACCAGCGAATTGTAAATAATATTTAGTAAACTCCTAGTCATAAATTTCTTCAATTTATAAAATTTCAAAATGAATCTTCTTACCTTGGGATTTTAATGACGTAATGTGATCAACTCATTTCAAATTTTGATTAATTATGATAACCGAGGTATTTTGTTGTGTTTCTCATTTTAACTATAAAGTTGTGATTTATTTGTATGTTGAAAGAAGTCCTTTGTAAATTACATTGCTCTCTATGGATCTACTTTAATACAAAAATAGTTTTGTGGCTATAAGTTGCTATAAGCTATCGTCCCAAAACTATTTATAATTTAAACATAGTAAGTAGTATTAATATAACATTAAGTAATTTTTTAAAATAAAGTAAATTATCTCAAAACTCGTCTACTTCTTGATCCTCGGCTTCAGTATTTTGTTTAACATCTGAGTTTTAAGTCATTTAGATCATCACCGACTAATTTCTCACTATAAAACACATCTACTTCCGATCTTTCCTGATTTTTGGTTCGACAATTTTCAATCAAATTTTCGTCAGGCAAGTTCGCATTATGCGAGTCGTCGGTTCTTATCGTATGTTTTCCTCTTTCGCCTTCTAAACAATTATCATTGTTTGCCAAGTTCACCAATCCCTCGATTTTAAGTCTTTGCTCTCCACTGAAGCCATCTCCCTCATTTTTTAAATCATCAAAGCTCTCCTCACTAATAGTAGTATCATCACTTTCCTCTTTGTAGCAATTATGACACATTAATAAATCGTAATCATCTATATCGGGAACATGCTCCTTGTGTTTTTTTGGAATACAGAGACTGAAACTTCTTCTGGTAAAAGTTACATATCCATTGTTTACTTTTGGTTAAGCGTTTCTTACAAACGGAACAGATTGCATTTATTTTATTTTCATTTGATTTACAGACTTTCTTATTTTTCAAATTAGTTTTAGTTGCAGCTTTCTCTTTCCTTCTACGTTTTCTTTCAATCGTTTTATTCTCCTCCTCCTCCAACTTGATAGCTCTTTTGTTTTTGCGCTGAGGCTTATCTGGAATTTTGAGGTAGTCTTTAATACATCTACCCATTGATAAAGAACTAGACGTCTTGTGTATCGAATCAGTAGTGCTGTTATTTATTTGCACGTTTGAAGTTTTAGATTGTTCTGAATTTTCAGTTTCTTGTCCTATTGTCTTAATTGTCTCACAAAAAGGGAACTGGTACTCCTTTCTTGATAATGACATCGGCAAGCTTATAGACCGCTTTACTTGGTCATCGTAATCAAATAAACTTTTGAATTGGAATTATGTTCATTTTCTTCTGTAGTTTTATCATTATTATTGGGGTTTTCAGGTTTATTCCTCAACTCAGTATCCATTTGAGTAGGAGCACTCTCCACCTTTTTTTTCATTGGGGTTTTCAGGTTCATTTCTTAACTCAGTATCTATTTGAGTAAGAGCCTTCTCCACCTCTGTTTCACTGAGGTTTCCAAAATATCTTCACATCCTATGGAGAGCTAAAAATTCAATAGTAAATACTTCGTTGATGAGAATGGCATCATATGATTTGAATCTAGCAAATATGTCACCTCCAACAAATTTAATGAACATCTTGCCATCCATCTTGACGGGATCAGAATTCTTATCCTAAAAATTAAATAGGTGAAAAGAAAATGAAAAAAAAAAAAAAAAAAAATGTAGTAAAGCAAGTGTGATTTCTAAACTTACCTCAATAGCTTTATTGAGATTTTCCAATTACTTTGAATAGTCGATAGCATCTGGATTAAATGGGTATAGTCCGCAAGCTTTGAATCTATTTATCAGCGTCTCTAGTGTGGCTACTTCTGTCACCACGTTTTCAAAGAGGGGAGCAAAAGAGAATTTATTAAGAACTTTTCCTGGATTTTGCTCATAATAATTTCTAACAGCTTCCTTCCATCCCATCTTTATTGGTCTAAATACCGCTACGTCACAAGGTTGCAAAATTCGAGTTGCATTTGGATCATTTAGCTCATTGCAGAGAAGACTCAGTTCATATGTCAAGTGGAACTTATGCCCATCCAAGAATAATACAACAATACAACTGGAAACTGAAGCTAGTGTTCAACTAAGTAGGGGAGACCAGGGCTGGTTGTACCATTTTTAGCTATACTCTTCGCCAGTCAGGTATTTTTTTAAATAATTGTTTCATATATGTGGGGTCTCAAAGTTGCATCAATTACTTTGCAAAGCCCAAAAACGGTTCAGAAATTCTGTTGCGTTTTATGTAAAATTTTGCATTTTTTTTATTAACTATCCCCGTTATCGCGGGAAAAAGTAACACTGTAACGGGTTATAAGTAACATTTAAAAAAGGCAGCGATACATAAAAAATAAACATATTTATTCACAGCCAGAGGCTTAAATGCAACAAAATACTCACAGATATATGGTTAAATAATTGGTACATAATGTGTCCTTTTTGCGAGGAAGAAGGTGTCAAACAAAAAATCGTTACTCATATTCTAAGCTTCTTCACAAATAATCTAGAAAAAGTAATTTAAACTTAACAGATAATCCATATAAAAAACAGTGTTTTTTGAGAAGTAGTTTGAGCAATAGTAAAACACTTTTTCAAAAATAATGTAAAAAATAAACGCAAACAGTTATTCAGAGTCTGATGCACAATTTATACAAACATAAAATAATGTGTCTCCCCCAGCGCATAGAATATGGGACCATTTTTTACAGTTTCTGCACTGAACCCACTGTTCACCAGGACGACTTTCGTTGTACGATTCGCAGCATATTAAACAGAATTCCTCATTATCGTCGGAGGAATCGTCTTCTTCAATCATTACCTTTCTTGTAACGCGCTTCATCTTTTCAGAAGATTTTTTTTGTTTTTTGAGATGTTCCTCTTCTAAGGCTTGTTTTTCCGGTGTGTCGGTTAACACTGCTGATTTTCTGGTTTTTCTTGTTGTTGTCATTCTTCTGCGGGCGGCTTTTGGCAAAGGCCTGATGAGTTCCGGAGAAAACTGAACATGTAGGTGTGTTCGTGAAGGGCCCGGAACTGCTTCGTCATTTTGGGAGACAGAAGTCACGTTATTGTCAAATGTTGAAATGAAAAGAATTCCAGGATCAACGTTTTCATTATTAATTAGGGGTGTGTCAGTAACAAAAGAAGTTAAATAGTCAGAATCTTGGAAGATATCTTTATTAAAGGGCATAATCCCGGTCTTCTTGAATCCGTTGATAATATTGCTAGGATTTAAAGCCAGTGGCAGTGCAATTTTGGCTATTGATGGCAGATAATGTATTGTCAAGGTCTTGCCGGGATTATTTCGTAACCAAGCATCTTGTTGACTGGCACAGTAATTTTTAAAAGATTCATAAACACCCACATCCAGCGGCTGTAGTTTATGGGAGCAGTGTGGTGGAAATGAGAACATTCCTGTCCCACTCTTTTTTGCTTTATCGACAACATTTATATCTAAATGTGATGAATGATTATCGAGCAGAAGCAGCACCAGCTCAGAGGGCGACGGCTTTACGTGTTTTATGAAATGGTCAATAAAAACTTCAAATTCAATATTGGTCATCCAGCCAGATTTGTTTCCTGCACCTATGCACTTTGGAGGCCCATCTCGTACAAAGAAATCTCTGTATTTAATTCGAGGGAAGACAAACATACAAGGAATAGAATTTCCTGCAGCGTTCACTGCCACACATATTGTCACGAGGGTACCTCTTTCCGCGGAAGTCACAGAGCCAACTTGCTTCACACCTTTTGACGCTACTATTTTTCTGGGCTTCTGAACTGTAGTTAAACCCGTTTCATCGCAGTTCCAAATGTGTGACGGGCTGAACTTATATTTGTCAAGAAGTGAGGATAATTTAGAGAAAAAATCAGAAACATTCGATTTGTTAAATATGTTAATATATATGTTGCTACATTTGATCAGGTATTCAACTAGAATAGTCTCCTGTTCCTGACTGAAGACTTGTCTGTTCGGTCTATAGCCCACTGTGATAGAAGATTCTGGGTTCCCGTTTTCTTTTGTCGCTTTTTTCTTTTTTAAATACCTGAACAGTGTGACATGACATAATCCTAAGGATCTGGCCAGTCCTCGAATTGTCTGTTTCTCGTCTTTCGCCTATAATTCCTCATTCTGAAAAAAAAAATTAAAACTTCAGCGTTCTGAATCTATAAAGGTCAGGTCGTAACATATATGGGGTAGGTTGTAACACGTTACAAGCTGCCCCATGAGAATGTTACTTCTTACCCCTAAACGTTTTTCAGAATTCTAATTTCTATAAAAAGTTAACCCTTACTACAAAGCAGAAAAGTTATCATACATCACGGAATAGAAACATCAACCAACATGTGGGTACCAAAATTATTATTCTATCTCGAATAGTAACGGAGCTATCCCAAAAATACGATAAAAATAAAATTTTACTTACCTGCAATTTCGATGACCACGTGCACACAACACCCGTATCAACTTCCTGAGGCCGACTAAAACCTGGGCAGGCGAAAGCCGATCGCGCGAGTAATCCCCTCTCCTTCACACACGTACCTATGTCTGTCTTTGTTCTATCTGTGAAGATGTTACTTTTTGCCCCTGTTACAACCAGCCTCAGTCTCCCCTATGGATGAAATATGTTTTTAATGTAATCATAAAATGTGTCTGATTTCATCCATCCATTATCAGATCGGCCGATTCGCCAACTTGGATTCACTGTAAGGGCTATTTTCTCTGGAATTCTTTTGTAAGGATATATTATCATTGGTGGACATGTCATTCCTGCAGAGGAAAAACAGAATATAATAGTTGCTAACGCCGGTTATTTTGATGTGTAGGTATCTGTGAGCATTAGACTATGCAATAGGTTCTTGGGTTCTCCTAATTTTAGTTGGTGTACTAAAAGTTGGACCAGAATTTAAGATTTCCAATACCTAAATATAAAATGAAACTATATTATCTATGCAAATCAATCAAACTTATTTTAACTTTTTAAAACAAACTTCAACAAAGACCCTTAAGAGATATCAAAGTCACAAAGATAGAACCAATTAGTTCTTGTTACAGAAAATAATTACAAAATATATACATTTATACATTAGTCGAGTCGAATACAATAAGTCCCATACAAAGGATCATCCATCAGATTACAAATAAAATATTACAATAAATGCTGTAAATAGATAAGTTATTTAAAATGATGACAGTTAAATTTAACCAGGTTAAAGCCAGAAGAACAAAAGTATAACTTACCTAAATAAATGCAATGTTAAGAATCAAGTCAACATTATAACATCGAGGACCTCTTATATGTTATATAAGTTGCAACTAAATAAATCACAAAAATTATCAAGCCTATACATGGAAATTGATAAAGTTCAACAGATTACATCAAATTTAAATAGGATTTCAACTCAAACGAATCATTAAAATTTGAAAAAATAATTTAGAATTAAAGTTACTGAAAATAACAAAATATAATTCGTTGGAGCCAAAACAAAAACCTATGAGTCTATGCTCAAGACCACACTAAAATTATATAAATGAAGTAAAGGAAAATTACTTAGCTTATCGGTAGATAAACGATCCACGGAGCATCCGAAGATTCAAGACTCTGCTTTCATTAAGTATAGATATGTAGGTGGACATCAAAATGATAATGTTGGTGGCTCTATGTTAAATATGTAAACCGCAAACTACATGGACTCATTGTACACTTCTCGACACCCTAAACTCTTAGAATGGACGACATCCAATCAAAATCAAAGAAAATTCCATCAAAAGGACATCAAATGTACATGGTACAAATTCCAAAAGATATTTTCCATTATCATTAATACGGTAAACATCATAGGACGAATCATGGCACAAATCATGGCACAAATCATGGCACAAATCGTGGCACAAATCTTGGCACAAATCATGGTACGAATCGTTACCCAAATCTCTGTACAAATCGTACAAATCTTGGTACAAATCGTTACCCAAATCGCTGTACAAATCGTACAAATCTTGGTACAAAACGTTTCTAAAAACAAGTGTTCTATGAAGATACACAAAAAAGTGACCAAAAAAAAACTTACCGGCCAGCTTTCCCCAACTGCGTCATTAGCCAAATCCAGAATACAACTGTATTTTAAAAAAATATGTAAGGGGTTCAAATCCCGCAATCCCAACACTAAGGGCGGTTTTAATTATTATGCATTACCAAAAATCTCCAAATGCATAAAATATTACTACGAACACCCACACATGCTATAAAAATAAACTTACTACGTTGGCTTTTAAACTTGGAAAGAAAGAAAAATGCGTAATTTCTCCAACCAAAAATTCGATATCTACAAATCGAATAGTTTCGAATTTCACCACGGTACAAATCGATAATCGGTTTAGATTCCGATACATCGATAAATAACCACAACGAGTTATTTTCAACATATAATATTGTTATCTGCTGGATCAACTAAATCCTAATACCGATGAATCAATTACTAACCTCTTATAAAACATTTCTAATTATAATACAAAATGTACATCCTTAAAATAACAATCATATCGAACGCGACTCCATAATAGATTTATAAATTACAGAGTTACTAATCATAAATAGAACGTATCCATAACGTCACACTCGTCTTCGTTCGAACAGCAGATGTGAATATATTTGAATTAAACAAGAAATTCTTACGACATTGCTCTACACTCAGAAAACAAAAGTAGTAAAGAGATGAAATATTGAAAATGTGTCAACTAAATATTATTTGTTATTTCAGAGAAATGAAAATAAACTAAAATGTTTAATTAAGTGACGTAATTAAAAAAATTGCAAAATCTGATTGTAACACAGTAATATTTTCTTTTTGTTATCCTTTATCTATGAAGTAAACATTTTTCATGCCTTTCCCTGCGAAAACTTTTCCAGTGCTAGGACAAATTTAGAAACCTGTTTCGTCGCCATTAAAGATTCAGGAAGCATCACTGCTCAATATTTTTTACCTTCAAATAGTCTTGAATTTCTTCATATATCTGCTTCAGAAACACAAGCACTTGCGTTACTAACTGCTTCACTAGTTATTTGCACAATTTTAGGATGTCTTCTTAGGAAGGCCTAAAAAACCGCCAAAGAAAACACCAATTCTAAATCTTGTCTAGCAGTAATAAAAAACAATGTGGTTTAAGCCTATTAGTTCGCATGGATACTATTTAACCATCTTCATCAGCTGTAGCTCCTCTCTTAATGCCAAAATAGGTGATGGACGGCAAGTTTCTTTTTGACCAGGGTTTTTTAGTTTAAACTCCAACGTTGACTTTGGACAGCCATATTTTTTAGCGGCTGCCCTAAATACCAGTTTATTGTTCTTAGCCTCATTCATTGCAGTCTTCATAGAATTGGAATTATAGTGACTTTTTTAGGCATTCTAGGAATAAATATTGA
>OV651827.1:10337389-10448390 GCA_927349885.1 Psylliodes chrysocephalus | reverse complement strand
TCTGCCTCCTCGTGGCACCGCTGGATACGTTAATATTGCTGCTTTATGAACCAGACTATTAACTAACTAAATGACACTCCATCAATAACTCAAGACAAGGTATAAGGCAACGTGCTGAAGGCTGAATGACCGCTGAAAAAGCGGTTTCGAACGTTCCTCAGCCCTCTTGTATGCAGCCTTCCCGGCGCATGCGAGGCTCTGCGTCGGTCGACTTTTCTTTACCTAGCTGTTCGTGAGATTTACATGGGCAAGAAATCTAAAGAAATAGGTGTGGGTGGCTCAGTGGTAGAGTCTCTGCCTGCGGTTTCAAGGGTCCCAGGTTCGAATTCCACTGTTGGCCGGGATTTTTTCATTTAATTTAATTAATAATGAGACAAAAAAAAACCGGCGGGACTACACCGCCACCAAATCTGATCAAACGAAGCCTATCATCCGAAGCGATAAACCTCCCTCAACCTCTCAAGTGAGACAACCCCACAAGAGAGAAGTGAGAGAACAAAAGAAAAAGGTCGAAAGGGAATAGAAGAGGAGCACCATCGCTCCGTGATCTCCACCCCCTCTCACCACTCATCGGCGAGGGAAACTCCCCTCAAAAAAGAATTCAAACGAAAGCTACCTTCCCTACCTTCACTTGGACTCAGTGAGGCAGGATGAAATGCTGAAGAAGGACAGTTTTGTAAAAAACTGCAAAATCACAGAGAAAGAGTGGAGCCAAGAATCCATTTCACTTGCAACCGAAAGACATGCTATTCGGTAGTATACGGACGTACCGAAAACCATAGCCGGAAATGGAATAGGAGTGTATGGGCCGAGAACCAAGCATCCCAAAAGCTTGGGAAGATACCCAAGCATCTTCCAGGCGGAAATTTACGCCATCGAGAAGTGTATCCAGTTCAACATCGAGAGAAACTATCATAGACAAAATATTATCATCATGTCCGATAGTCAAGCAGCCATCAAAGCGCTGAACTCTCACGTAATCAGCTCAAAAATGGTGTGCAGATGCCTAGAACAATTTAATGAGCTGGGCGAGAAAAATAGAGTTACTTTCACTTGGGTTTTGGGACATAATGGGGTACAGGCTAACAAGATTGCAGATAGTCTTGCAAACACCTTTTGTAGGACCTGAGCCGTTTTGGGCTATCAGCATTAACATAATATTAAGAGAGAATAAAAAAAATTTGCCAGTAGAAGAACCGATAATTGGAACAATCTCTTGGGACTGAGCCAGGCTATGATACTTCTGGGTGAATATAACCAGAAAAGATCGGAAGCCTGTATCTGCCTGAGCAAGAACAAGCTACGTATTAAAACAGGAATCCTTACCGGGCATTACCGACTAAAGGGACACGTTAGTAAACTGAGAGTAGTAGAGAATAATGAGTGCAGATTCTATGAGAAGGAGGACAAAACCTCCATTCACATTCTAACTGAACCCAAAAGCACTATACCTAGGAGGATATCAAATAGAAGAGCGAGATTTACCTAACGTGAAGCCACTACAAATCCTACACTTCCTTAAGAAGATATGATTAGAAGGGTTGTTATAGGCATTAAGACATTTTCTTGGTGCACTAGCGATAGCAGGGGACACAATGAATCTTTTAGGTAGCAGTGTATTAACATCCCATTCCCAACATAACATAACTAAAGAACTAGTTAATGCTGGTGTTTCAGTTTTGCAAGCCGACAGTGATGCAGATTATCTTATTAAAAGCACTACCACATCCTATAACACTGATGTAGAATCGTTTGTCACTGTTGTGGGTCAAGATACAGATTTATTGGTTTTACTCATTGACCAATGTAGAACAGGCAATGTTTGTATTATCAGACCTGGAGCAGCAGGAAAATCAAAGAGGATAACAAATATATACGAATTAAAACAGAAGTTTAAATCAGTCGTTTCCAATATTTTGTTTCTTCGCGCAATGTTCGGTTGTGACACGCTCGAGTTCTGACACAAAGTCCTCTCTAGTGAACTGAAAATATTCAAAAATGAATCACCGGAATACGAAAAGTTATTAGAATTTGGTGAAATAATTATATTAAAATGTTAAAAGTAAAAACCTAAATGATCACAGATTTCTGAAGTATAAGTTTAGTTTGTTGAGTTGAGTTTATTTGCGGGTTCAAATGTGGCATGGAAAACAGTTAATTCCGGAAGACTGGGGTTGGGTAAAAGTAAGGCGATGTTTGGAACTACAAAAAAATTTAAAAGAAATAGCTCCAGATTTTCCATTAAAATTTTTGTTTTGCACATGCAAATTTAGCTGTTCACAGAGTTGTATCTGCAAAAAAATTGATATTAAATGCACCGAAAGTTGCAGTGTATGTATAGGGCAGTATTGCGACAATGCAATGGATGTGTTGTTAGCAGAGGTAAACTGCTTTTGTATCTTTTTTTTTAAATTTGTTTCTTACTGTTTTAAATTGGGTTTGAATGCATTAGTTTTGACTTTCTATTATTAATAATGATAGCTGTATCTACAAAATTATATGGCTGTTATTTTTTACCAAGATCTCTAAATTGGTATGTAAACTTTAAGAAAATTTTAATATTTTGTAATTTTGGACGTCTGTTTCTATAGATACTTCGTTTTAATACTTTTATTAGGGAATGTAATTTAAAACACAAAAGGTCACTTGTCATTTTATCGAAAAACCTTAATTGTTTAAAAATATTCCAAAAGAAAACTGTAAACTTGCACCTTTGGGGTGGTTTTAAGGTAGTTTTCCCCTTCACAGGTATGGGGATTTTTATATACACATTTAACACCTTCTACTTAGTAGCATAATGTAGAAATTAGCTTATTCCAAATTAGTTTGAGGATGACTCCCAATTTTACTGGCCTATATAAAGCGTGATCCACAATAAAATGTTTCTAAAGTAAATCAACAAATGTAAAATGTTTCTCATTGTAGGGAGACGGGCATTTGGAAAAACATGGGGATTAAAACCAAAAATGGTCCACTGGCAATATTTGGCAATAACAAGACCCATGATAACTTATGGAGCGGTTATTCGGTGGCCAAAAACTAGAAAACAGCCCTCAATACCCTCTCAGGAGTTCAGAGACAGGCATGCCTTTGTGTTCTAAACCTCCCACCTCTTGACCTAGTCATAAAGGGGGAGGCCAGAATGAGAGCATACAGACTGGAAATCTCCAATAACTGGAACCCACTGGGACATATAAAACTTACCAGAATAATTCATGAAGTAAATGATTCTATATTAAACATGGGATTAAATAGGAGATAGATAAATACTTGCTTAGCGGTCTCGTATGGTATACGGATGGATCCAAAACAAACAAGGGAACAGGCTCTGGCGTACATGGAGTTAAACCCAAATGCGACATCATCGTCTCACTGGGAAAACATACCACTGTATTTTAGGCTGAAACATGGAATCTAATTGTATTTACGAGAAAATTTAAGAAGGAAGTACAAAAAAAATCCTTATTCACTCAGATAGCCAAGCAGCCTTAGAGGCTCTTGATTTAAACATAATCAAGTCAAAGCTTGTCTGGAACTGCCTTGGAATACCAAATGATCTGGCAATCCACAAGGTAAAACTAAGTGGGTACCAGGGCACAAAGGTATCCAAGGAAATGAAATGGCTAATGAGCTCGCCAAAGAGGGATCGCTACCATTCACAGGGCCCGAACCTGTATTTTTGATAAGCCAAACCTCTGCTCCACAGGCAGTGAAGAGGTGGATAACCACAAAAAACCAAATTCACTGGCAACAGATAAAAGGGGACAGAATTAGTAGGCTCATGCTAAGGGGACTAAACCCACGCATGGCTACTGAGGCACTACAACTCGCAAGGCCTCAGATATCCACCATTGTGGGATTACTAACGGGCACTGCTTGCACAATGATCCCATTATGTGTAGACTAACTCTACATGGAAGAAGCTCTTATAAGGCGACGTTTCATCCTTTTCGGCCTAGAATCGGAAAGAACGCCCCAGGAACACTTGGTAGGGAACTTATTAAAACTAACAAAAGACACAGGACTATTCCAAAGATAGTACCTGAATACGGGGAAAGCAGGGGAATATATTAGACCCAAGAGGCCGCAGTATTCTGGGCCAAACCTAACCCTATCTGCTTATAACCGACAAAGATAAAGATAAAAAATAGTTCATGGCCAACAAAAACAAGTCATTTCTGTGATAGTTACAAGCAGCTCAGAATTAAATTCAAACTGAGACTTAAAAAGAAGAATTATACGCTAAGACTTGCGTAAATTTTTCAAACGTCAACTTTAGAATATATTTTGTGTATCAGTCCATGTATGTAAAAACCTTACCAATATAACCATTAAAGACAGAACTTCTTGAACCATCCCTCCACCATTAATTTTTTGTAAATTTAAAATATATTCCATGGTATCCAGACATTGAAACAAAGTCAAAATTATAAATATTAAAACTTTCTTTCCAAAAACAGAGTTCAAATTTATATTGATTAATAGAAAATATTTATAAACCTTTTTCAACGTCTTCATTATGCTTCTTACTTCAATATCTGTTAGGTATGGATTTTTACAAAATATTTGTATCAATTGACAATATACTTCGACTCTCTTTCGTAGAACTATAGACATTTCTAATAAAAATCCAACTATAGCTGACAATTGTATCGTTACTATTGTTAAGTAACACACAGTGGATATTTGTGTTATTCCAATTGTGTTATTCCAATTCCTGAAGGATAAAACCATAACAAATAATGTACAATTTAATAACAATGCCGATGTAAACCAGAATATGTTATTCATTGAAGTATGTAACGAAAAATTGTTCATAATTTCGTCTAATCTCTTAAGTAAATTGTAAATACTCTTCAAAGTTTTCCTTTTCTTTACTAAATCATACATATTAATAAATTGAAAAAGCAGATGAATTGCTACATCCAGTAATATGAAAATTAAAACATCTATATCAGATTCTATAAAAGCTGTTACGTAGTAATATATAAGTAAACATAGAGCACAAAGCAAACTTGTTGTTAAAACTAACTGACAGAAAACATTTCCATTTTTTATATCCCATGGGAACAATAGCATCAATGCACCAACATTATACCAAAAGTTAAGAAGAAATGTGTCTTCCATCTTTTACTTTATACGAGTATGTATCGAATTTTCTTTTTAACTAATTAAATTTTGTGTTGAGTTTGTTAGAGATAATAATGTTCATCGCGTGATTAGAAAAGCAAATATTTCACGCAATAATAATATAATAACGCATCAGAATTTTTAATCTTATTAACTTAAAGTGTGAGCCATAAAGTTGGATCCTTATAATTTTTTTTTAATATTACGTCGTAGGGTAATTACTTCTGCTTAAAAACTTAAAACGGCCCATATTAAAGTTAGCTACTGACCAGGGGCGGTTTCTCTATTAGTTCACTTGTGTAGTGAAGATCCAGTTAAATTTCATAAAAACACATTATTTTAAAATTACATAATAAACATAAAAATATAAATTTAATTTTAATATTTTTATTTTCATACGTATTAATCTATATTTTTTGGTACATCATTGTCCTGTGGCTGATCGAGTCTCTGCGGCACAGTATACCTAAGTATAATAGTGACGTTCGGTTTGGCCAGGTTCTGGAACAGGACAGAAGCGTAGTTTATGTTCAAATATGTGCTGCTATTTCAAACTTTTAGTATCCTTTGATAAAAGAAGTTAAATATTATTGTTGACCTTTTTAAATTGTTTATTTTACCTTATACATTTTTTTTTTCTACTCTTCATACAGTATTCTGTGAAGAGTATTATAGGTTTACTTTGTCTGTCTGTCCGATGTCACATTTTTTTGTCTGCACGATAAGTTGAGAAACGAACTTGAAATTTTTAAGCAAAAATCAAGATCTATAAGGGGACAAAGGCTATTCACTTTTACAAATCTGATTAAAAATAGGGGGTTAATATGGGTTAAAATTAAAAAAAAAACAATCCTAAATTAAAAACGAAAAGCAATATCAACATGAAATCTTTAAGCTATTGCATAGCTTTTATCGTAAGCTTTGAGCCCGGCGACTGAGTCAAGAAAAAAAACCGACATGCGGCGTTAAACAATATTAACTTCTCAATTATTCAATAAAAGAAAATCGAAAAATCGAAAAATCGAAAAATCGAAAAATCGAAAAATCGAAAAATCGAAGAATCAAAAAATCGAAAAATCGAAAAATCGAAAAATCGAAAAATCGAAAAATCGAAAAATCGAAAAATCGAAAAATCGAAAAATCGAAAAATCGAAAAATCGAAAAATAGAAAAATCGAAAAATCGAAAAATCGAAAAATTGAAAAATCGAAAAATCGAAAAATCGAAAAATCGAAAAATCTAAAAATCGAAAAATCGAAAAATCGAAACATCGAAAAATCGAAAAATCAAAAAATCGAAAAATCGAAAAATCGTCGTTTTAGTACGGCAGACTTCGGCATGGTATTTGTGTGCGTGCGACTAGACGTATGCGTGAAAACTAGCTGCTAACTGCTCATAGCTGATTCTCTATTAGACACTATTTCGGAAAAATTTAATTTGAAAATGAATAATAATCCATAAGAATCCACAACAAAATATGGGACCACCATTTTCCAGATATTTTGAGGATATCAAGTCTCTAACTTATGTTTCTTATTTCAGTTACCATAAACCTATAGTTTCAATGATAAAAATTACTGAATAACCTACATGTATTGTAGGGTAATAAAAATATTTTAAACAATATTTTCAATATTCAATACAAGAAAAAAATTTGTTTTCTTATAGGTCTCCACGCTCAAAAATGTAACTTGAGGTTTTACAGTTTTTATAAAAGTGCACATGCACACACACACGCACAGGCACACGCACACGCACACGCACACGCACACGCACACGCACACGCACACGCACACGCACACGCACACGCACACGCACACGCACACGCACACGCACACGCAAACGCACACGCACACGCACACGCACACGCACACGCACACGCACACGCACACGCACACGCACACGCACACGCACACGAACACGCACACGCACACGCAAGCGCACGCAGGCACGCACGCACGCACGTAAGCACGCACGAACGCACGCAAGCACGCAAGCACGCAAGCACGCAAGCACGCAAGCACGCAAGCACGCAAGCACGCAAGCACGCAAGCACGCAAGCACGCAAGCACGCACGCACCTACGCAAGCACGCACCCACGCACGCACGCACGCACGCACGCACGCACGCACGCACGCACGCACGCACGCACGCACGCACGCACGCACGCACGCACGCACGCACGCACGCACGCACGCACGCACGCACGCACGCACGCACGCACGCACGCACGCACGCACGCACGCACGCACGAACGCACGCACGCACGCACGCACGCACGCACGCACGCACGCACGCACGCACGCACGCACGCACGCACGCACGCACGCACGCATGCAAGCACGCACGCACGCACGCACGCACGCACGCACGCACGCACGCACGAACGCACGCACGCACCCCCCCCCCCCCCCCCACACACACACATACACACACACATCATCGCGAAAATAGTCAAAACGGATTCAGGGAACCTCAAAACGTAAAAATCCGTCGAAAACTCGAGGTCGAAGAAAATCATGATTCCTATACTTTCCTTATATCTGTATACAGATAGGAAAGTAAAAATATGAATATATTGGGGAGTTAAGGCGGGTTAAAATATAAAAAAAAATCCTAATTGAAAAACGAAAAATGATATAAACTTGAAAGTTTTAGCAAACATCAATCTCTAACAGGAGAAGAAGCCTTTTAATTATATAAAAAAAAATATGATTCAATATAAGGGATTTAAGGGGAAAAGCGATATCAACAAAATTTTTTTAGTAAAAACCAAGCTCTATACGGAAATGAGGCCTATTGATTGTGAAAACAATCTGGTAGAAAATGGTTAGTTAAGGGGGTCTGTTAAACTGCGAAGAGTATCATTTAGAATGCCTGGCATTATATATCTTTATTCTCGTTTTTATCTATGTAACAGTATGTATTGTGATGGGACTGATCTTATAAAATAAACATTTAAAACATTTTACTTCTTATTTTATTTGTCAATAAAAGGTGTTTAAAATAGTATATTATGCAACGATAATGTAATGATGGTTATTAATACACGAGCATTAACCGGGATACGAAACGAGCCAAAGGCGAGTTTCGTATGGTTTATGCGAGTGTTTTAATAACCATTACATGAGAGTTGCATACGCTATTTTTTCTACACCCGATAAATAATCAAGACCTATAAATATTCTATTTATATTGGCATTGAACACAATAACAGTAATTACTCGTATTTCTATAAAAAATTCTACAAAATTGTAATTAATGGTATTACCTTGGGTATTGGTATTACCACAGATTTTTGGGGCAAAATATTTTGTACTGCATTTTCTCCTTTCTCCGATATGTGTGGAGAAGTCTTCTATATCGCTGATATCAGACATTTTAATATTATAATTATCGAAGTTTAGCTATCTACGAAAATTTAATACGTTTTGACAACTAAAACAATTACATAGGAATTTAGGACAAACGTCAAACATCATGCTTGATTGAAAAATTGTAGGTTTCTATTGATTAAAAATCTGTATCATAATGAAAAATCTGTATCATAATGGGTATCATTATGAAACGGATTATGGGCATATAAGTGCATTATTATAATACGGGTGTAGAAAAAATATATTTTTTATTTGACATCTGTGACAAATTGTGTTATCGTGACGGCATACATACAGACGATCAGACGAAAATTTTTTTTTGCATTTTCGGAATGATCGGAAACATGAAAAAAGTATAAAAAACTGGGGGTTAGAAAATTTTTTCGTATGCACGAATGCAATACTGAGGCCCCATAGGAAGGGCCTCAGTAATAGCCCTGACCACAAATGCAACGACCGAATCTGCAATGACACCATATATTATGAACAATTTATGGTTGCGCCCAATTTGTCTGTAAGATTAAACTGACCCTAAAATCTAGGCGCCCAGTTTACCCGTTCAGATTATGGAGCAGGTAACCTTCTTGTCCAAATCACCACCGCCGCTGATTACAGGTCAAATACTAAAACAATTGCCAAGAAAAGCTGTGTTTAAACTCACTAATATAATAAACGCAATGTTTCGACTGGAGCATGTTCCTAGTATCTGAAAAGTCGCTGTAATTATGATATCCAAACGTGGAAAATCACCAAATAAAGTAAAGTACTATAATAGACCAGCGCTTCTCAACCCATGGGACACGACCCCGTCAACATATTTCAAGGGGCCGCGAAGCCTTTTTAAAATGTTATTATGTCTACATTTTGCAACTTTCAAATATTATAACCGCGAGCCACCACTGCTACCGCAACTTTTAAACATTTTAACCACGAGCCATCACTGCTACCGCAACTTTCAAACATTTTAACTACAAGTCACCACTGCTACCATAATACTAACTTCTTCGAAAGCATTAGTCATCTTTGGAGAGATGCACAACCTGCGTGACACCCACTACAAACAGCAGACTAGTGTTGACTACTGATGCATACGCTTTAAAATAATTTTATTACAAAATTGTTGTAATAAGTAATCTTCCAAAGTGGTTTTAGTTGTTAATATTGTGACGAAAACTTAGTAAGTACAATTTTTAAGATTTTATGAACATTAGTGTGTCGTGAACATGCCGAAAACAGGGGGTTGAAACATAATACTTAATTTTAAGGTGAAGGGGCAGAAAAAGTCCTTTATATCTTACAATGAAATTAATTACCTCAACTCACACATGGCTACCCCCCCTTGTCAATAATACTTAATTACCCAGAAAATAGAAAATAGTTTTGGCCACTTATACAGAAAATAATAATAAATGTGCGTCGCATAGGGGGGTAACTAACTCATTTAGGCGAACAAAATGCATACCAAATTTTTATGTATTACAGTGTAATGAGTGTAAGAAAAGTGTAATAATTACACTTTTCTTAATGTCATTCTAATATTAGAACTAAGTTTGTAATTCAATTTAACTACAAATTAAGTATAATGTAAAGTGGACCTAACAAAATTTAAAAAAAATTTATTACATAAGACTTAATACAGTTGTTCCTTACCTATCGCTTGTTGTTTGGAGAAAATTATAACTAAACACGCAATATTTTATAATAAACTCGATTTTTCAAAAATTAAAAATCTAAAGAATACATGTTCATGTTGTATTTCAGATTTGACTAACTGCAATTGCAATGGTACAGGAACAAATGAAGATCCTTCTTGTTCAAATCAGAAACGAAATCTCGGTGGTGGTGGTGGTGGTGGTGGTGGTGGTGGTGGTTTTTTTTTTACGTAGAAGTGGAAAATCTTCAAAAGACACCTTTAGCCCGTGCTAAAGGTAGTGTGGGATTTTTACCGCACTAAAAAACCACTCCTAGAGGCACAAGGATGTACTTCCCGGGATCGCTCGCGGCATTACTTCAGGAAGTTGTTCTTTTAGATGTTATGACTTCTAATCTCTATTATTTGCAATCTTTTCTTTTATGATTTTTCCAATCATTTTGCCTATTTTTTTCCAATTTTCTTCACTCTCCATCATTTTATTAATAATATTTTCTTTGGTTAAGTTATCGTTCATTTCGTTTTCTGTGTTCTTTCTTACCTCCTTCCATTTCTCGCAGTGAAAAAGTGTGTGTTCTGCTGTGTCTACCTGGGAGCAATACATGCACTGGTTACTCTCCCTTATACCAAATCTGTGAAGGTAGTACATAAAGCAACCATGTCCAGTTAGGATTTGTGTTGTGTAGTAATCGGTGTTTCCAGAGGTGCAGCCAATCCATTTCCTAAGGTCCGGTATAAGACAAAAGGTCCATCTACATTTTTCGCTCTGTTCCCACTCTTGTTTCCATCTAGTTATGGTTCTTTCTCTGGCCGCTTTCTTCTCTTCCTCATTTTTCCCGTCTGTTTCAGTTCTCTTTTGAACTATTAATCGAAGCGGTATGATTTTGGATATAACTAGACTGCTAACAGTGGATATCGTTTTGTATCCTCTGCACACTCTTATTGATATCATTCTTTGTGTCTTTACTAATAAGTGTTGGTTCATTTTAAATTTAAGAGCTTTTTCCCAAACAGTAGATGCGTATAATATGATTGAGTTTACTATTGCGCCTAACATTCTTCGTTTGTACTCTGTTGCTCCTTCTATCCTAGGCATAAGTCTTATAAGTGAGGCTGACACATTTTTTGCCTTTGCAGCTGTCTTCTGTAGGTGTTCATTATATATTAAACCCTTATCTATTGTAATACCAAGGTAATTAACACTCCTGCTTGGAATTATAGGCACTTCATCGGCTTTAAACTGTACAGGTGTAGTCTGTTTTTTCTTCCCAATCAAGAGAACGGTTTCGGTCTTCTCCGGTGCAAGTTTGAGATCGTGATCTTTCACCCGTTGCTACTATTGCCAGGTCGTCTGCGTACGCTATCAGCTTTACGTTTTCCGGTATTGTAATACGCAATACCCCGTCGTACATGATGTTCCATAGTAGGGGACCCAGAACAGAACCCTGAGGAACTCCAGCAGATACCCAGTATTCTTTTCCTTCTTCGTCCACTATTCTTCGGTTTGTGAAATAGCTTGCTACAAACGTCCTTAAATATTTTGATATTTTTCGTCGCCTAAGTTCCATCATGATACATGATACATGATCATCCACGACGCTATATTAAAGGCATTTTTATTATCCATGGTTACCAATGCCCAGAATCCTCGCGTTCTTTGATTTTTCTTGGCTTCTTGTTCAGCTATCTTGGTAACTTCTTTAATTGCGTCCACCGTAGATTTGCCTTTTCTGAAGCAAAATTGACTCTCAGACAAGTTTTCCTTCATTTCAAGCTCGTTAATTATTCTTGCAGCGATGACATGTTCCGTTAATTTCCCCATGGTATCTAGCAAGCACAGGGGCCGATATGACGACGGTTCCTCCTCGTCTTTTCCGGGCTTTTTAATCAGGACTAATCTACCGATCTTCCATTCTGTGGGAAATGTTCCTGTGCTAATAATGTAATTTATGACATTTCGGATGTTGTTTGGGAATTCTCGTATTGCCAATTTGACAGCTTCCGGAGGTATCCTATCAGGTCCAGGAGCTTCGCGGTTCTTCAATTTTTTTGCAGCGCGATTTATTTCCTCTATATTTACTTCCGGGATTTGTTCATCTTCTCCTTGTTCGGGTATCCACGTTTTTTTGCCTTGTTTCGGGAATAGAGTGTTAATTATTTCTTTTTTAAAGTCTGCTGTAATATCCAGTGGCTTTGGTTTCAGCTTGCCCATAACAACTTGGTACGCTTTTCCCCATGGATCATTTTCCACGGATTCACATAGGTTTACCCATGCCAACGATTTACTTGTCATGATCATGTTTCGTAATGTCTTCCTGGCTCCTTTAAGTTTCGCTTCAGTCTCATTTATTTCTCTAATGTTTTTCTTATCAGTCCTCACTTTTTTCCTTCTTAATTTATTGCACTCGGCTCGTTGCGCTGCTATTTCGGTAGTCCACCAGTATTTTCTGCGATATCTAGGGTTCTCTGTTTTCGTGGGCATAGAGGAATCGCATGCTTCTTTCATTGCCTCTATGAGATCTGTTGGGTTTAATTCTTTTCGGCTTCCGATTTTAGTACTTAGCATTTGTTTAAATTTTTCTGGATCAAGCTTCTTGACATTCCAGCCATGCCTACAGGGTGTGCCTGCTATATCACCTTCTACCTCTCCAATTTCAAAATAAATAAACTGGTGTAGGCTCGCCGTCTCTTCCAGTAAAACTACCCATTTTTGAATTTGATCCTTACCGTTTTCAGAACTGAGCGTCAAGTCGATTATCGATTCTTGAGAGTTTCTGATGAATGTGGGCCTAGTCCCTTTGTTCTGAACTACAAGATTATTTTTGGCAAGCCATTCAGTGAGTTTGCGGCCTCTTGAGTCCTCTGTGCGAGAGCCCCATTCAGGGGATTTTGCATTAAAATCTCCAGCTACAATGATTTTCCTTTTGGTTCTTATAATATCGTCTTCAATATTCTGGAGATATCTTTCAAACTCATCCATTTTACAGTTTGGAGATATATAGCATGCTACTATTCGGTAGTCTTCGACGTTTAGCCAACAGTATCCTTTTCTTCTTTTTTTCCTACCTATTTTCATACCTGTCTTCATGATTTTAATTGCCGTGTCCCTGTTTTTGTCGCTTACCCAAGGTCCCTCTTTCTTTATTGTGTTAATGTGTGGTTCGCTCATTATTACCATATCGCAGTTTAGGTCATTTGCCACTACGTCAGTTAGGTCATGGGAGGCAACACTTCGTCCGAGATTAATTTGAAGGATTCTAATCACCTTGGTTTTCCTTGGTTTCGTTTGATGAGTTTTCCGAGAGTCACTCACCGTGTTCATGTTTGATGTTAAAGAGAACTAAGCTACTTGTTCGGAGGAGGACTGTTCTGTTTCTAGGTTTTCTATGGTTTTTATTGTCCCTTGGGCCTCTTCCATGATTTGTACAAATGCTGCAATGTGTTGTTCAATTTCTGTTTCCTCCATGGTTTTCTTATGAGCCTCTTCGGTAGTTTCCATATTGTTATCCTCCTGTCTTTCCTTATTGTTGTCCAGTTCATTATTATTTTCGCTCATTTGAGACGTTTGTCGGCTTACTTGCCTCTCTATACGTCTTGCCCTACCTAGTGCTTTTTTAAATGCTTCACACTTGTTTGTGCCGGTCCTATGATCGTCAGTATCACATAATGGACAATATTCTTCATTATTGCACTCCCTGGCTGCGTGTTGTTCTTTTCCACATTTAAAACATGTTCTCGTTCTATCAGGTCCGTTGCAGAGTCTGGCATCGTGATCGTATGACCAGCATTTATAACACCTGGGTATCGTTAGTTTCTTCTCTATCCTACACCTCACTATTCCGATACGAATATGCCTCTCTTTAAGGAGCATTTCACCATCTGTCTTATTGATTGCCACCGTTGCAGCCTTTGTGTTATTTGAGAGAGGCCTTAGTTCACTGATTGTGTTGTTTTCGTCCCACTTCCCGACGTGTGTCGTAATTGCTTGCTTTACTTCTTCCTTAGTAGCATTCAGCTCCATTCCTTTAATATGTATAACTTCTCTTGTATCTGATAACCCTATTTGTTTGCATTGAAGGAGGGAAGGTCCTTCTTTCAATGCTTCTTTAATGTGTTGTGCCGCTGCCTCATTTTTGTCCATCGTTATTAACAGTTTCCCATCTTTCGTACTACGTATAGTTTTGATGATCTCGTTATGTGGGTTTTTTTCTATTATCTCTTTGCACTGGTCAAGAATATCTTTATGTTTTCTTTATCGCTAACCACGAATCCTATCGAAGTTCTTTCTTTTTGCTCTTTTTTGTTTGTCTTATCATAAGGCACATACACGGTCACAAAGTTATTGCTGTCGTGAAATATTGCTGCTGCCATCTTCTGCAGGCCAGTCTGGGACATAGAGCTAATCGCGTGGATAGCTATGGTCTCGTTTTCTTCAACCTCCTCTTTGACCTTAGACAAGTAGGCCCACAGGTCGTCTTCCTTATCATTAGGTACTATTCTTATAATTTTACTATTTTTTTGTACGTGTCTTTTGGATCTTAGTTTTATCGTCTCTTCTAGGATTTCGAAGTCATCTTCTATTTGCTCTAATTCTGGGTATTTGTCTTTATATATTTTCTGAATTCCGTTGTTCATTTTGGGGTCTTTTGGTTCAACCATAACTACTTTGGCCGACTGTTTTCCTGATTCGAAAGGATAACCCTTCTGTATTTCCGTGTTTGAGAGGAGTGACTCTTCCCATTTCAGCTTTGATACATTTTTCCATTTAGCATAGCTGTCTACATCTTCTAGGGTCTTGAGCTCTAATTCTTTTGGGTGGTGGTGGTTTTTTTTTTTTTTTTTTTTTGGTGGGTGGTAATCCATTACGGACACCAGGCATATGGTTCTGCCCGTACCTGGTAGTGTGGGACTCCCTGCTGAAGGGTGTAAGGCCGGTGTACCCACTAAACCCACCCCATCGCCTGAGTAAGGAATCTATTTGGGACTGCCGTCAGGCATTACTTCGAATAGGTCAACGGTTTCAATTGATGTTACGGTTTCTTTCCTTTTTTTATCTTTGAACTTCCATTTCTCGGCGTTTTAAGCTCAACACTCTTGTGACCATTTTATCCACTGTTCCCCAGGTAAGTTCGCTCTCTAGCATTTTAAACACTTCATTTTCGGGAGTAATTCGACCTATTTTTAATTCCGCTTGTGTTCTCTCCTCAGTCCATCTTACGCATTCGAAGAAGGTATGCTCGGTTGTGTCCGGAATATCGCAATATATGCATTTATTTTCTTCTTTTATTTTAAACCGATGGAAGTAGAAGTTGAAGCATCCATGTCCCGTTAGGAGTTGTGTAAGGTAGTAATTTACCTGTCCGTGTTTCCTGTTTACCCATGGTCTAATGTCAGGTACGAGTCTCTTGGTCCAGTTTGCTTTTCCAGCATCCTCTTCCCATCTTTGCTGCCATTGATCCAGTATTATGCGATTAGCTTCTTTATTGTCGTATCCTTGGTCTAACATAGCTTTTTCCTGGTGGTGGTGGTGGTGGTGGTGGTGGTGATAATGGTAATGGTGTAAAGAAAGAAAGTACTGCAAAAAGAGTTAGAAAATATTCAGATGATTTTTTTTTTGATATGGATTTTCAGTTATTGGTCAAAAGGCGTATACATGCAATGGCAAATGATATAAAAAAAGACCTGATTCACAGAGTTCGTTGGTATTCTCATATTTCTCTGCAGTTGGACGAATCTACTGATATTTAAAATCAAGCACAATTGCTGTGTTACGTTGGTTACATGACAAATCTGTTTTTGAAGATCTATTGTTCATCTCTGCTATACGTACAACATACAACTGCTGAAAATGTTTTCAACTGCTTAAATCAGTTTATAATATCATATAATATAAACTGGTCCGAATGTGTGGGTCTAACTACTGATGAAGCTCGGGCCATGTGTGGAAAATTTAAAGGACTTTCAGGACGTGTAAAGGGAATAATGCCCTCGATTCCTTGGTTTCACTGTCTCATTCACAAAGAAGCTCTCGTTGCGAAGAAGATTCCTGATCAACTAAAAGCAACATTGGATGATTCCATTAAAGTGGTTAATTTTATAAAAAGCAGAGCATTAAATTCAATACTCTTTGAAAAATTATGTGCAGACATTAATAGTGTTTATCATCAACTCTTACTGCACGCAGAAGTTCGTAGGTTGTCACGAGGAAAAGTTCTGAGCAGATTGTTTCAACTAAAGGACGAGGTCCGATTATTTCTCAGTGAGAAAAATTTTCATCTCGCAGACCGTTTCAACGATAGTTTTTGGCTAACCAGATTGGCCTATTTAGCAGACATATTTAACCACTTGAATTTACTTAACCTTAATTTACATGGAAATGGAATTTCAAAGTTTCAAGTCAAAGATAAGATTGAAGGAATGATAAAAAAATTGGAATTGTGGCTGCACCATGTTAGAAAAAATAAGTTTGATTCTTTTCACAAATTAAAAGGACTTTTAGAAGAAAATGAAGAGACTCTACTTGATTGCGATAAATCACGCTTTTTGCAGCATTTGGACGCATTAAAAATCACATTTCATGAGTATTTTCCCCTGCCAACAGTCAACAATACATGGATTAGAAATCCATACTCGATTGAAATTACATCAGAAAATGAAGGTCTAACAGCACTAGAAGAAGAACAGTTTATAGAACTGTCAACTGATGGTGATTTAAAAAGTAAATTCAATCAGCTTGTACTCGAAGATTTTTGGATATTTGTGAAAGATTCATATCCGGAAATGTCAAACAAAGCCTTGAATTTTTTGATCCCTTTTTCTACTACATACTTATGCGAAACTTTATTTTCTGCATTAATGTATGTAATAAATAAGTATAGAAATAGTTTGAAAAACGTTAAAGAAGAAGTAAGGCTAAAATTATACAAAATTAAAACCAACCGATAAATGCAAGATCAAGGATCACATTAATTTTACAAAAAATATTATAATTATTATAATTAACACTTGTTCTTTAAAAAATAAAACTTCCCTAATATAATTTTCTTTTATTGTTTTATGTCAATAGCCGCCAACTTTATACAAAGCTGATCAGGGGCCGCGAGGAAAAAAGGTTAAGACGGTTGACCTATATTCCTGTTACCAGCGTTATCTAAACTTTTCGAAAAACTTTTATTAAAAAGATTGAAATCAATGATAGACAGTAAAAATATAATACCTGACCACCAATTTGGATTTATGAACAAGCATTCCACTCTAGACCAAGTCCACAGAATAACAAATGAAATAGATAAGAAACTGGAAGAAAAAAAGATCTGGACCTCACTCTTTCTAAATGTAGCTCATAGTCGAAGCAATGAAGTAAAAAATTCCTGGGTTTTTCCGTGCTAGTCGAATCGGAATGCGGTTTTTTGCATTCGCTTGCAAAAATTATTTGTATCATTCCCCCGTAATTTCCGGGTCATACAAACCAGAAGTTGCATTGCTGCAGCCAAAAATGCATTAAAAAAATGCATTATTTGAGAGGCCTCTTGGATGATTTCAAAACTTGTTATATAAGTGTCACAACTAGCCCAGATCGGGTTCTCGGGGGTTTTCGAGGTCGCTGATCACGATTATGATGTCTAAATTGACCCACAGCCGACCTGGAGCTCAGGAAGGTTGACGAACGTCATCTTCGTGGGACTCTCCCAAAATTCACGCGGGCAAAGAGGGTAACTAGGCGATCGGGGTTTTTTTGGGCCGCTGAATCCAAATATGGCTTCGGCGAATACTCCCAGGATACCTGGTGCGCCCAAACCTCGACCTGGACGTCATCTCCGAGAATTTTTCTCACAAAATCGACAACCCAAAAATAATTGAGCAGAGTTTTTTGGGGCGCTGAATCTAAATTTCACGTCGAAAACGACCCCCTGAACACCTGGTGCACCGGAACTTGGCCCTGAACGTCATCCCCAAGCGGTTTCCAGACACAATTGAAACAGACGAACCGAAAATCGTTCCGGGGGTTTTTTTGGGGCGCTGAATCCGAATTTCACGTGGAAAACGACCCCCCGAACACTTGGTGCGCCCTAACTTGGCCCTGAACGTCTTCAACGAGGTTTTTCCAGACCCAATTGAAAAAGACGAACCGAAAATCGTTAAAGGGGTGTTTTGGGTCGCTGAATTCAAATATGGCATCGGCGAACACCGCATGGACACCTGGTGCATCTGAACCTAGACCTGGACGTCATCTACGAGGCGTCAATACTGCAATAGCTGTGTGCAATTGTTTATTCTAGATTACGTGAGGAGAAAAGAAAGAGACAATATTTATGTAATTTACGGTAAAACAATTTTTATTGGCCTTAAATCGAATACAATGAATCTGTAAGTTTGTCATTCCTTAATTAATTAATAACTCAAATGTGTCTGGTCATTTTCTTCGTCATCGACTGATGTATTCATACGGGGAAAATCTCCCTCATCTGAGGCCTCTGTCTCTGACACATTAACGTTTTCATCTAAATATCTTTCAGTGAACCTTCACAAATTTTACAGGCAAGATTGCAAGGTAGGCCGTGCTTCCTGCAACTACAGGTGTTACAATCTCCTTTGCATCCACAGAATATTAGTTCCATAATTTTCTTTTTCAATTGGGTCTGGAAAACCTCGGTGAAGAAGTTCAGGGCCAGGTTAGGGCGCACCAAGTGTTCGGGGGGTCGTTTTCCACGTAGAATTCGGATTCAACTCCCCAAAAAACCCCCCGGAACGATTTTCGGTTCGTATTTTTCAATTTTGTCTAGATACCCCTTGGGGATGACGTTCAGGGTCAAGTTCCGGTACACCAAGTATTTAGGGGGTCGTTTTCGACGTAAAATTTAGATTCAGCACCTCAAAAAACTCCGCTCAATTATTTTCGGGTTGTTCTTGTCGATATTGTGAGGAAAATTCTCGGAGATGACGTCCAGGTCGAGGTTTGGGCGCACCAGGTGTCCGAAGGGTATTCGCCGATGCCATATTTGGATTTAGCGACCCAAAAAAACCCCGATCGCATAGTTGCCCTCCTTCCCCGCGTGAATTTTATGTTTAAAGTATAACCCACCCTAAAGTTATACCACACTCTACGATGTTGTGTATAATTGGTTGCCGCTACGACTGACATTTAAAAATAACACCTGTGTAAAATCACAGTATTGTCAAGAGCGGGTATAAAATTCAGATATCTGTGAACCGTGAATTCGTGATTTTTTTAAAAATATTTCCAGAGGTTTTTTGGTGCTGAAAAAATTATCGGTAAGTAGTGTATACCTTATACCTTTAGTTTTTTGTGAGGGCTGCTAGAGCTCCATAAAAGTCTTAACCGCCTGTAGGCGGACCTATGCATTAGAATTCTCAAAAAAATTAATTACCGCTATTCATTGATTTGTCTTATTTCTTGGAAGAGAGGTAATAATCGTTTATTCCCTTGTTTAAGAAAAATTATATATTTGTAGAAGACTATACTGAGTGTTCTTTAAAAGTTAGGAAACTGCAATATCAAAAGTTAGACTTAGATTATGTAAATTTTCAGTTATGGCTTGGCGAAGAAAATATTTGGGCTTAGAAAATATGACTGACGATCAAATCCATAAAATGATGGATGAGATCCCTACGGATATTGACACCAGCGATGAGGACGAATCAGATTGCGATACTGATGATGATATCGACACGTGTTCAAATCATTTGGTAACTGCGGAAGATGAGTTGGACGAGCTGAATTATCAAGAGAAATCAACTGGTGAGACTTCAATAGGACCTAACGATGCTAATTCATCATCTGCAATCCCTAATGACGAAATGTCTGATCAGACTAATGCTACTGGTCCAGCACCCCTCACAACATACAAAAAACGTTCAAAACGTCCTCTATCACCGGACCTAATTGAAGAAGAAGGTGGGCCTAATGTCCCCACTACTGGAACGTTTATTGGAGATATTATGACTGTCAATAACGAGTGTGCAGAATTGAAAAATAATACATGGAGAAAGAAAAAGGTTCAGGTACACGTCAATGAATTAATATTTCAAGGACCAAAAGACTTGCCAAATTATTTGAAGCAATTGAAAACTCCGTATGACTGTTTTCGCTATTTTATGAATGACGAATTGTTTCAGCATATTACCGAACAGACCAACTTATACGCACGACAAACAGATATTCAGACGAAGTTCGTTTTAAAGTCAACTGAGCTACAAAAATTTATTGGTGTTCTTATATATATGTCAGTATATAAATATTCAAATGTACGATCATATTGGGGAAGACATGCATTTGAACCAATTCGTCAGACAATGCCAGTACTGCGATTTGAAGAAATCCGACGCTACCTTCATTTTGGTGACAATTCGAAGGCAATAGAAAAAGGAAGGGCAGGATAAGATCCCTTGTATAAAGTTGGATCAGTTGTTAATCATTTTAACAGGCAGTTTATTACAGTGCCTATGCTACAACGACTTTCCGTAGATGAACAAATGTGCGCGACGAAGATGACAGGAACCAGTCTTGGGCAGTATCTTCCCAAAAAACCTCATAAATGGGGTGTCAAACTTTTTTCTCTTTGTGACTGTAAAGGTTTTTCATATACATTTAAAATATATGCGGGTGCTGGTGATAATACTGTCCCCCAAAATTGTCCAAATCTTGGAGCATCATCTAATGTAGTAGTTTGCTTATCACAACGTGTTTCCAATTTTTACAATCACATTATATACTTTGACAACTTTTACACGTCTCTCGGACTAATGGTATATCTAAGAAGCCGAGGAATCTACTCTTTGGGTACGGTGCGCACAAACCGTGTGCCTTCCTGCAAACTTTCAAGTGACGCTACTCTAAAAATTAAAAAAGTTTCTCGCTGGTATTCCGAAGAGTACATTGGAAATGCCTTTGGAATTGACATTTTCTCGGTTTTGTGGCAGGACACGAAAACTGTTAGACTTTTGTCAACGTACGTTGGTACCGATTTATTTAAGTCAAAAACTCCAACCACCAAGCCAAAGACTGTCACTCGATGGGACAAAAAAGAAAAAAAGCAATATGAAATTGACTGCCCACATATTATAACAGAATATAATCGGCATATGGGTGGTGTTGACTTGATGGACGGACTCATTGGACGATATCATATTCGTATGAAGACCCGTAAATGGTCAAACCGTATATTTTACCATCTTCTGTACATTGCAATGGTAAATGCTTACATACTATACCAACGCGTTCATCCAGAAAAGGAGAAAAAAGTTGAGCTCCCCGTTTTTAGAACCCAAGTCGCAGAATCGCTTTGTCTACATGGACAAGAACTGCAGAAAAGGAGCGTCGGACGGCCATCATCTTCATCGCCAAGAGCATCTCCAACGCCCCCCAAAAGGGCATACTTTCCAACAGAGGATATTCGTTACGATGCAGTGGGACACTGGTGTATATTCAGAGATAGAACGGGAAAAAATCAGTGCAAATTTCCCAAATGCACTTCAGAAACCCAAGCATTTTGTACAAAGTGCAATCTTAACTTGTGCAATTCTACAACAAAAACATGTTTTTTTGATTTTCACAATAAGTAGTTGTATTGTATAATTATTTGAAATATACATTTAAAATTTTTACATTATTTCTACATTTGTCCCCCATTTTAACTGACTAGGAATGCACAGGTCCGCCTGTAGGCGGACTATCTTTTTTTACCTGTAACAGGTAATATCAACATCAAAATTACTTTTTTACTACTATAATTTCCAAGAATTTTTTTAATGCACAAAAAAATTCATGCATTACAGGGTTAACTTTATTAATAAAAGATTATACTATAAATTAAAGTGAAAAGAACTCATAAAGAAAAACCGGGAAGAGTTGGGTATTAAAAATATAGAAAATAATACTGGTTTATGAATAGAAAATCAAATCTTTTAATCGAAAATAAACTTTTAATATATGAACAAGTACCGAAGCCATTATGGATTTACGGCATACAGCTCTGGGGGATGTACCACTAAAACTAACATAAATATAATATAACGTTTCCAAAACAAAATATTAAGGGCAACAGTAATCGCCCCTTGATATTTTAGGAACCCAGACTTACACAGAGATCTGAGAATGCCTACAGTCGAAGAAGAGTGGGAAACCATCGCAAAAAACATTAAAAAAGACTGCATGATCACGTTAATATTGAAGTTCTACAGTTCCTGAACAACCGATAACTAATGAGAAGGCCTAGAAGGACCAAACCATTTGAATAAGTGATGTCAAAGTGTGTTAAAGCAGAGCACAGTAAGCATGTGTAGTGTGTAGTGTATCAAAACAGAAAGGAGAAGATAACATTGGGTGAGCTCTTAATTTTAAGTCTCTTAAAGTGCTGGTTGGCTGAAATATAGCTAGGTGCAATGCAAACTAACAAAAAAACTCCATATATGTAAAAACTTTACCAATATAACCATTAAAGACAGAACTTCTTGAATCATCCCTCCACCATTAATTTTTTGTAAATTTAAAATATATTCCATGGTATCCAGACATTGAAACAAAGTCAGAATTATAAATATTAAAACTTTCTTCCCAAAAGCAGAGTTCAAATTTATATTGATTAATAGAAAATATTTATAAACCTTTTTTAACGTCTTCATTATGCTTCTTACTTCAATATCTGTTAGATATGGATTTTTACAAAATATTTGTATTAATTCACAATATATTTCGACTCTCTTTCGTAGAACTATAGAAATTTCTAATAAAAATCCGACTATAGCTGACAATTGTATCGTTACTATTGCTAAGTAACATACAGTGGATATTTGTGTTATTCCAATTGTGTTATTCCAATTCCTGAAGGATAAAACCATAATAAATAATGTACAATTTAATAACAATGCCGATGTAAACCAGAATGTGTTATTCTTTGAAGTATGTAATGTAAAATTGTTCATTATTTCATCTAAACTCTCAAGTAGTTTGTAAATACTTTTAAAAGTTTTTCTTTTCTTCACTAAATCATACATATTAATGACTTGAAAAAGCAGATGAATTGTTACATCCAGTAGTATGAAAACTAAAATATCTATATCAGATTCTATAAAAGCTGTTACATAGTAATATATAAGTAAACATAAAGCACAAAGCAAACTTGTTGTTAAAACTAACTGACAAAAAACATTTCCGTTTTGTTTATCCCATGGGAACAATAGCATCAATGCACCAACATTATACCAAGAGTTAAGAAGAAATTTGTCTCCTATTTTTTTCCTCATGATGTGTTTCGGTCTAAACTAAATATTTTGTGTTGAGTTAATAAAATTCATTGCGTGCTCAGAAAAACTAATATTTCACGCAAATGTTTAATAAGTAAAACTAAACATTAAATACGCGTTATTTTAAACCAATCATCAATAAATTCAATTACTAAACAGTATAGAATGGGGTTAATTTTAAATTCAGGGTCTACCTAGAACAAAATTTTATCTTTTACTAAAAACACATTTTCAGCGTTATAATTATTATTTAGTTAGGGTAAACCACTCAGTTACCGGACACCTTGCAGTTATTGGACAGTTTGATTTAAATAAATGAAAACAAGATTTCTAGTTCTATTACTTCGTCAATAACATCATAGATGGCGCCATTTATATATCTCTAAATGGTCCATTTTGTTGCGCACGCAGTATCGACATTAATTTGGCGGGAAACATTTATTATTTTTCAGTATGCAAACAACGGGGTCTTATCTTGCAGATTTATTTAGAAATACAGTGTGATTTTTTTTATAAAAAGTTTGCAGGAAAGTGTGGTTATTGTAAAAGCTATACCAGCAAGCTTTTAAATAAGACACTCGTGTGTATTTTAAGTATTTATTAAAATACGTTAACTAAAACTTGGTGAAAAAATATTAATAACATACAACGTGGATTGAATATCTGACGACTGACAGCTCACTGTCCACTATGGCTAATGTGACGTTGCCGTACTTATAACCATATTATACAGTTATCTGTGTTTGGATAATTGTCATACCTGAAGACATGATTAAGGTAAGTGTTTAAATGTTCCAGGCGAAAGTTATCTTTAGTGAGGGAGGAGTTTAAGGGGGTGTCCAATGACTAGCATTAATAACCTCACTTTTATAATTATTGGACAGCTGTCCAATAACTGAGTTTGGCGGTATTTTTGGTTAAATAGCAGCAAATTCAAGGTTTCTGATTTCGTTTGTTTTGGTATATGTTACGCTTATGTATTCTATTTCCAAGCAGTTATTAGATACCTAACCAATTAATGGTACGGGTCTGTCCAATAACTACTACTTCAATATTTATTCCTAGAATGCCTAAAAAAAGTCAGTATAATTCCAATTCTATGAAGACTGCAATGAATGAGGCTAAGAACAATAAACTGGTATTGAGGGCAGCCGCTAAAAAATATGGCTTTCCAAAGTCAACGTTGGAGTTTAAACTAAAAAACCCTGGTCATAAAGAAACTTGCGGTTTATCGCCTATTTTGGCATTAAGAGAGGAGCTACAGCTGATGAAGATGGTTAAATAGTATCCATGCGAACTAATAGGCTTAAACCACATTGTTTTTTATTACTGCTAGACAAGATTTAGAATTGGTGTTTTCTTTGGCGGTTTTTTAGGCCTTCCTAAGAAGACATCCTAAAATTGTGCAAATAACTAGTGAAGCAGTTAGTAACGCAAGTGCTTGTGTTTCTGAAGCAGATATATGAAGAAATTCAAGACTATTTGAAGGTAAAAAATATTGAGCAGTGATGCTTCCTGAATCTTTAATGGCGACGAAACAGGTTTCTAAATTTGTCCTAGCACTGGAAAAGTTTTCGCAGGGAAAGGCATAAAAAATGTTTACTTCATAGATAAAGGATAACAAAAAGAAAATATTACTGTGTTACAATCAGATTTTTGCAATTTTTTTAATTACGTCACTTAATTAAACATTTTAGTTTATTTTCATTTCTCTGAAATAACAAATAATATTTAGTTGACACATTTTCAATATTTCATCTCTTTACTACTTTTGTTTTCTGAGTGTAGAGCAATGTCGTAAGAATTTCTTGTTTAATTCAAATATATTCACATCTGCTGTTCGACAGAAGACGAGTGTGACGTTATGGATACGTTCTATTTATGATTAGTAACTCTGTAATTTATAAATCTATTAAGGAGTCGCGTTCGATATGATTGTTATTTTAAGGATGTAAATTTTGTATTATAATTAGAAATGTTTTATAAGAGGTTAGTAATTGATTCATCTGTATTAGGATTTAGTTGATCCAGCAGATAACAATATTAAATGTTGAAAATAACTCGTTGTGGTTATTTATCGATGTATCGGAATCTAATAATATTGAATTTTTGGTTGGAGAAATTACGCATTTTTCTTTCCTTCCAAGTTTAAAAGCCAGATAGCAAGTTTATTTTTATAGCATGTGTGGGTGTTCGTAGTAATATTTTATGCATTTGGAGATTTTTGGTAATGCATAATAATTAAAACCGCCCTTAGTGTTGGGATTGCGGGATTTGAACCCCTTACATATTTTTTTAAAATACAGTTGAATTCTGGATTTGTCTAATGACGCAGTTGGGGAAAGCTGGCCGGTAAGTTTTTTTTTGGTCACTTTTTTGTGTATCTTCATAGAACACCTGTTTTAGAAACGTTTTGTACCAAGATTTGTACGATTTGTACAGCGATTTGGGTAACGATTTGTACCAAGATTTGTACGATTTGTACAGAGATTTGGGCAACGATTCGTACCATGATTTGTGCCAAGATTTGTGCCACGATTTGTGCCATGATTTGTGCCATGATTCGTCCTATGATGTTTACCGTATTAATGATAATGGAAAATATCTTTTGGAATTTGTACCATGTCCTTTTGATGGAATTTTCTTTGATTTTGATTGGATGTCGTCCATTCTAAGAGTTTAGGGTGTCGAGAAGTGTACAATGAGTCCATGTAGTTTGCGGTTTACATATTTAACATAGAGCCACCAACATTATCATTTTGATGTCTACCTACATATCTATACTTAATGAAAGCAGAGTCTTGAATCTTCGGATGCTCCGTGGATCGTTTATCTACCGTTAAGCTAAGTAATTTTCCTTTACTTCATTTATATAATTTTAGTGTGGTCTTGAGCATAGACTCATAGGTTTTTGTTTTGGCTCCAACGAATTATATTTTGTTATTTTCAGTAACTTTAATTCTAAATATTTTTTCAAATTTTAATGATTCGTTTGAGTTGAAATCCTATTTAAATTTGATGTAATCTGTTGAACTTTATCAATTTCCATGTATAGGCTTGATAATTTTTATGATTTATTAAGTTGCAACTTATATAACATATAAGAGGTCCTCGATGTTATAATGTTGACTTGATTCTTAACATTGCATTTATTTAGGTAAGTTATACTTTTTGTTCTTCTGGCTTTAACCTGGTTAAATTTAACTGTCATCATTTTAAATAACTTATCTATTTACAGCATTTATTGTAATATTTTATTTGTAAGCTGATGGATGATCCTTTGTATGGGACTTATTGTATTCGACTCGACTAATGTATAAATGTATATATTTTGTAATTATTTTCTGTAACAAGAACTAATTGGTTCTATCTTTGTGACTTTGATATCTCTTAAGTGTCTTTGTTGAAGTTTGTTTTAAAAAGTTAAAATAAGTTTGATTGATTTGCACAGATAATATAGTTTCATTTTATATTTAGGTATTGGAAATCTTAAATTCTGGCCCGACTTTTAGTACACCAACTAAAATTAGGACAACCCAAGAACCTATTGCATAGTCTAATGCTCACAGATACCTACACATCAAAATAACCGGCGTTAGCAACTGTTATATTCTGTTTTTCCTCTGCAGGAATGACATGTCCACCAATGATAATTTATCCTTACAAAAGAATTCCAGAGAAAATAGCCCTTACAGTGAATCCAAGTTGGCGAATCGGCCGATCTGATAATGGATGGATGAAATCAGACACATTTTATGATTACATTAAAAACATATTTCATCCATAGGGGAGACTGAGGCTGGTTGTAACAGGGGCAAAAAGTAACATCTTCACAGATAGAACAAAGACAGACATAGGTACGTGTGTGAAGGAGAGGGGATTACTCGTGCGATCGGCTTTTGCCTGCCCAGGTTTTAGTCGACCTCAGGAAGTTGATACGGGTGTTGTGTGCACGTGGTCATCGAAATTACAGGTAAGTAAAATTTTATTTTTATCGTATTTTTGAGATAGCTCCGTTACTATTCGAGATAGAATAATAATTTTGGTACCTACATGTTGGTTGATGTTTCTGTTCCGTGATGTATGATAACTTTTCTGCTTTGTAGTAAGGGTTAACTTTTTATAGAAATTAAATTCTGAAAAACGTTTAGGGGTAAGAAGTAACATTCTCATGGGGCAGCTTGTAACGTGTTACAACCTACCCCATATATGTTACGACCTGATCTTTATAGGTTCAGAACGCTGAAGTTTTAATTTTTTTTTCAGAATGAGGAATTATAGGCGAAAGACAGAACGTGGTAGAGTGTCAAAAAACGTGTTTGAGAGAGCTGCTGCTATTTTGGAAGAAAACGAGAAGCAGGCAATTCGAGGACTGGCCAGATCCTTAGGATTATGTCATGTCACACTGTTCAGGTATTTAAAAAAGAAAAAAGCGACAAAAGAAAACGGGAACCCAGAATCTTCTATCACAGTGGGCTATAGACCGAACAGACAAGTCTTCAGTCAGGAACAGGAGACTATTCTAGTTGAATACCTGATCAAATGTAGCAACATATATTAACATATTTAACAAATCAAATGTTTCTGATTTTTTCTCTAAATTATCCTCACTTCTTGACAAATATAAGTTCAGCCTGTCACATAAAACACATAAAACGGGTTTAACTACAGTTCAGAAGCCCAGAAAAATAGTAGCGTCAAAAGGTGTGAAGCAAGTTGGCTCTGTGACTTCCGCGGAAAGAGGTACCCTCGTGACAATATGTGTGGCAGTGAACGCTGCAGGAAATTCTATTCCTTGTATGTTTGTCTTCCCTCGAATTAAATACAGAGATTTCTTTGTACGAGATGGGCCTCCAGAGTGCATGGGTGCATGAAACAAATCTGGCTGGATGACCAATATTGAATTTGAAGTTTTTATTCACTATTTCATAAAACACGTAAAGCCGTCGCCCTCTGAGCCGGTGCTGCTTCTGCTCGATAATCATTCATCACATTTAGATATAAATGTTGTCGATAAAGCAAAAAAGAGTGGGACAGGAATGTTCTCATTTCCACCACACTGCTCCCATAAACTACAGCCGCTGGATGTGGGTGTTTATGAATCTTTTAAAAATTACTGTGCCAGTCAACAAGATGCTTGGTTACGAAATAATTCCGGCAAGACCATGACAATACATTATCTGCCATCAATATCCAAAATTGCACTGCCACTGGCTTTAAATCCTAGCAATATTATCAACGGATTCAAGAAGACAGGGATTATGCCCTTTAATAAAGATATCTTCCAAGATTCTGACTATTTAACTTCTTTTGTTACTGACACATCCCTAATTAATAATGAAAACGTTGATCCTGGAATTCTTTTCATTTCAACATTTGACAATAACGTGACTTCTGTCTCCCAAAATGACGAAGCAGTTCCGGGCCCTTCACGAACACACCTACATGTTCAGTTTTCTCCGGAACTCATCAGGCCTTTGCCAAAAGTCGCCCCCAGAAGAATGACAACAACAAGAAAAACCAGAAAATCAGCAGTGTTAACCGACACACCGAAAAAACAAGCCTTAGAAGAGGAACATCTCAAATAACAAAAAAAATCTTCTGAAAAGTTGAAGCGCGTTACAAGAAAGGTAATGATTGAAGAAGACGATTCCTCCGACGATAATGAGGAATTCTGTTTAATATGCTGCGAATCGTACAACGAAAGTCGTCCTGGTGAACAGTGGGTTCAGTGCAGAAACTGTAAAAAATGGTCCCATATTCGATGCGCTGGGGGAGACACATTATTTTATGTTTGTATAAATTGTGCATCAGACTCTGAATAACTGTTTGCGTTTATTTTTTACATTATTTTTGAAAAAGTCTTTTACTATTGCTCAAACTACTTCTCAAAAAACACTGTTTTTTATATGGATTATCTGTTAAGTTTAAATCACTTTTTCTAGATTATTTGTGAAGAAGCTTAGAATATGAGTAACGATTTTTTGTTTGACACCTTCTTCCTCGCAAAAAGGACTGACATTATGTAACAATTATTTAACCATATATCTGTGAGTATTTTGTTGCATTTAAGCCTCTGGCTGTGAATAAATATGTTTATTTTTTATGTATCGCTGCCTTTTTTAAATGTTACTTATAACCCGTTACAGTGTTACTTTTTCCCGCGATAATGGGGATAGTTAATAAAAAAAATGCAAAATTTTACATAAAACGCAACAGAATTTCCGAACCGTTTTTGGGCTTTGCAAAGTAATTGATGCAACTTTGAGACCCCAAATATATGAAACAATTATTTAAAAAAATACCTGACTGGCGAAGAGTATAGCTAAAAATGGTACAACCAGCCCCGGTCTCCCCTACTTAGTTGAACACTAGCTTCAGTTTCCAGTTGTATTGTTGTATTATTCTTGGATGGGCATAAGTCCCACTTGACATATGAACTGAGTCTTCTCTGCAATGAGCTAAATGATCCAAATGCAACTCGAATTTTGCAACCTTGTGACGTAGCGGTTTTTAGACCAATAAAGATGGGATGGAAGGAAGCTGTTAGAAATTATTATGAGCAAAATCCAGGAAAAGTTCTTAATAAATTCTCTTTTGCTCCCCTCTTTGAAAACGTGATGACAGAAGTAGCCACACCAGAGACGCTGATAAATAGATTCAAAGCTTGCGGACTATACCTGTTTAATCCAGATGCTATCGACTATTCAAAGTGTTTGGAAAATATCAATAAAGCTATTGAGGTAAGTTTAGAAATCACACTTGCTTTTCTACATTTTTTTTATATTCTTTTCACTTATTTAATTTTCAGGATAATAATTCTGATCCCGTCGAGATGGATGGCAAGATGTTCATTAAATTTGTTGGAGGTAACATAATCGCTAGATTCAAATCATATGATGCCATTATTATTAACTAAGTATTTACTCCTGAATTTTTAGCCCTCCATAGGATGTGGAGATACTTTGGAAACCCCAGTGAAACAGAGGTGGAGAAGGCTCTTACTCAAATAGATACTGAGTTGAGAAATGAACCTGAAAACCCCAATTAAACGAGGTGGAGAATGCTCTTACTCAAATGGATACTGAGTTCAGGAATAAACCTGAAAACCCCAATAATAATAAAAAAAACTACAGAAGGAAATGAACATAATTCCAATTCAGAAGTTGATTTGATTACGATGACCAAGTAAGGCGGTCTATAAACTTGCCGATGTCATTATCAAGAAAGGAGATGATTTATCACGCACCAGTTCCCTTTTTGTGAGACAATTATGACAATGGGACAAGAAACTGAAAATTCAGAACAACCTGAAACTTCAAACGTGCAAATAAATAACAGCACTACCGATTCGATACAAAAGACGTCTAGTTCTTTATCAATGGGTAGATGTATTAAAGACTAACTTAAAATTCCAGATAAGCCTCAGCGCAAAAACAAGCGTCAAGTAGAACGGGTATGTTTTGCTATAACTTCACGACTCTACCAAGAAAATTTTGAGGCTAAAAGAGTTGGAGGAGGAGAATAAAACGATTGAAAGAAAACGTAGAAGGAAAGAGAAAGCTGCAACTAAAACTAATTTGAAAAATAAGAAAGTCTATAAATCAAATGAAAATAAAATAAATGCAATCTGTTCTGTTTGTAAGAAACGCTTAACCAAAAGTAAACACTGGACATGCAACTCTTACCTGAATAAGTTTCACAGTCTCTGTATTCCAAAAAAACTTAAGGAGCATGTTCCCGATATAGATGATTACGATTTATGTATGTATCATAAATGCTACAAAGAAGAAAGTGATGATACTAACATTAGTGAGGAGATCTTTGATGATTTAAAAAATGAGGAAGATGGCTTTAGTGGAGAGCAAAGACTTAAAATCGAGGGGCTGGTGAACTTGGCAAACAATGATAATTGTTTAGAAGGCAAAAGAGAAAAACATACGACAAGAACTGACTACTCGCATAATGCCAACTTGTTTGATGAAAATTTGATTGAAAATGACAAAACAAAAATCTGTAAAGACCGGAAGTAGATGTGTTTTATAGTGAGAAATTAGTCGGTGATGATCTGAATGACTTAAACCCAGACGTTAAACAAAATACTGAAACCGAGGATCAAGAAGTAGACGAGGACGTTAAACAAAGTGATGAAGATGAGGAACAAGAAATAGAGGAGCTTTTTACTATGTATAAGAATGCTTAAAAAAATTTCGAATAATTTTTGATAGTGGTAGACATGAATAAACCTTCATGAAATTATACTTAAATAAATAAAAGCTAATTGATTTTTGAATGTCCAATTACTGTCCAAAAACTAGGAAAAATTCATTTAAATTTTTACCTTATACACCCTGTAACTATTTTTAAGTGCACTTTTTTATATAGGTAAGTACGGTTTAATCGACCTATTTTTGACCCAAGAATACGTGGTATAATTAATCACCAATCTTTTTGAAACACCCTGTATAATATTAATAAAGGACAAAAGGATGAGTATTGCAGCTATGTTAAAAGAAATAAATTGGCTTTCAGTTCAGAATTATGTTCAGTACATGACTGATATTTATTTATAAAATAAAAATGACATAGTACCATTGCAGCAGACCTATTAGAAAAAATTCAGTATAATTTGCAATATCACAACTAGGTATAATACAGGCCAATCTGACTTTCATGTACGGCAAGTCATCACTAAAAGTTCCTAAAATACAATTTATATTAAAGGTTTGCAAAAATTTAATAGGTAGACTGTCTACAGAAATTAGAAAAGAAACAATAAATGTATTTAAAAGTAACCTCAAACAATACTTGATAAATAAACAAAACAGGTATACCTACTTTCTTGTGATAATACTCTTTAAACTTCCCTTAAATTATTGTTATTTTACCCCTCGTTTTACCCGTATTTATTATAAATATTTCTGTTTTTAGATCATGTATCTTATTTTAAAAAATTACTTGATGTTATATTAATACTGCCTACCATGTTTAAATTATTAATAGTTTTGTGACTATAGGTTATGTTATACCAACTTATAGCCACAAAACTATTTTTGTGTTACAGTGGATCCATAGAGATCAATATAATTTACAAAGGCCTTCTTTCAACATAAAAATAACTGATAACTTTATAATTAAAATGAAAAACACAACAAAATACCTCTGTATCATAATGGATTAATAAAGGGTTAATCACATTACGTCATTAACAACCAAAGATACAAGATTCGTTTTTAAATTTTATGAATTGAGGAAATTTATGACTAATTATTATTTACAATTCGCTGGTTAAATCTATTTTGCGATATGGTATGATGTGGACTATATGATATTGCACTTCAACTCCTCAATGTAATCCAAAATCGTATAATTAAAACCAGCATTATATAAAAGAGTATAATAAAGAAGTGTTTTGTATAAGAACATTATATTATCTGTCTTGCTGTACCTTTATTTATGGATTGAAATACACTACAAATTATTTGCTACAAATATCAAAAAAGCAAACTGTAACACCCTTTTCTTCACCCCTAAAAATAAAGAAAAGGGTTGGGGTGGCGCTAGGCTGTTTTTCGAACAGGCTCAGGCGCCAGTTTTGGTAAAGCAGTCTACTCTGCGGCCCTGGGGTGCACCTAGAGTACACCCTCAGCAGACTCAGTGGAGTCAAGGTACAAAAAAAAGAAAACAAATAAAAGGACCAGACCTTCACTGCTTACTTGACCTACACTGGGGTAATAAAGTAAAGGTAAAAATAAAATTTTGCACTGCACTTTTACCTGCTAATAACTAACCTCTGAAAACAGAAAAAGTAAAGGGGTATCTCAAAATTAAACTCAGGAATTGAAACCAAATATATATTTACAAAATAAAATAAATAAGCAACAAATAAAATAAAATAAATAAATAAATAATGGTAAATAAATAACGGTAAAATTAACTACGACTTAAACTATACTTATGAGAAAATAAAAATAATAATTTCCTTTAAAAAAAAATTAAACGGTGGGCAGTAACACCCTTAGCACAAATTCTTTCCTACTAAGGAAAACAACCGGTTTTAATAGTAAGACAAAAAAATCTACAACAGTAAAATTAAATGTGGTTTGAGCTATACTTACTAGAAAATAAAAAAAATTATAATTTTCTTTCTCGGTGATTAATATTAGAGATTTATGAACGGCGGTGGACTGTATCACTCTGCACTCATGAAAGGAAAACTGACTGTTGCACTTGTAGGAATAACGGTTAATATCCTTCCCACACTTATTACTTAACCAGGCATAATAGTTTCAAATAACAAATGGCTTTAAGCGGAATCTTTCGACCATCACAGCAACACAACAGTGACGGTTTTCTTTTTTATTTATTCGCTTTAAAGTTTCTCTTATGAAGATATCTGGTAGTCCATAGCTTCTACAAGAGAAAAACCCTTTCTCCAAACTGTTATAAAGACTATGGGCTGAAACAGCTCTGATTATCGACGCGGGGAAACAAGCGAATACCGCTATCACCCCCTGGTTAACGCGAAAATAGATGAAGGGTGCTAATGCCCCCGGATTTAAATCCAATTTGCTTTATTACCCTAACAGGTACTAAGAAAATTAAAAGTACAGGTCGAATTCCTTATGTAGACAATAGAAACGGAAATGAACGCTGCAGGGAGAATTATTAAAAGGAATTTTAAATAAAGTGGCTACCTTGATTAATTTCTCACAATCGTCTACGGTACTCAAAAACTAAATTACGAAAAATTGGTTACGACTAATATCAAGCACAATATCACTTAAACGGTCAAAAAGCGACGAAAACCAGCATGGAAGAGAGTCCTCTCATCGAAGACATCTGATTTTATCAAAAGTCGGACTTTTGCCAGAGTGGGGACGCTAGTTCCTACTCCTTCGTTATTAGTTGTTTTGCAAAAAAAAACGTTGATTGATCGGCATACTGATAAACCTACTAGAATTGAGATTTTAAAACATGATTTAATTTATTGTGATAAGTGATAATGAAAAGTTTTAAACTACGAGGACTCTTGTAAAGGTTTAAAAACAGTAATTCTATGAAAACATTAGTTACAGGGAGTCTCGCAAATGTTCATAGACGGAAATTAGTTTTAGAAATTAATTTAGTCACAAAACATTTTTAAATAATTTGACATTTAAGAGCAATTCATACATCACAGTTGATATCTTGATACTTTACAGGTACAGCCAAGCATTATTCTGATTTTTTCCAAAGAAAATGGCCATAATTATTCTATGGGGTTGCGACAGAGAGCCAGTAAATTTGGTATTTTTGTGGCTAGGGGCGAAATAGTAGTACGCTTAAGTTTGCACCACCATAAAAAAGTCATTTTTAAGAAATTGTTTATGTATTTTTCATAAATTGGCAGACTTGGCGACTAATTACGAATAAAAATAGCCTCCAAAGTGGCTATGGGGTTGCAAGTATGAAGGTCGCAACCCGCCTTAGAAATCTCACCTTTACTATCAACAGCTGTTGTTTGACAGGTCGTTGGAGAATGTGTGCAATTTATGGAATGTTAAGAATGTTAGGAATGTTAGACGTTAGAAATGATTGGAATTCCTAAAAATTGTCACATAAGAAATGCACAGGCGAATTTTAAGAAAATTGATATTAAAGTAGTTAGGATGAACGAAAAATTTTGAAAATCAATAGGGTTCTAAGTTAGAAGTGATTATTCAAGAAAATCAAAATTGCAAGTGAATCAGAACTTTCGTTTTGGAGTTATCGTGTCGGCATACATACCCACAGATGACCAGACGAAATATTTGTTTTGCATTTTCGGACTCAGAATTAAGGGAAACACGAAAAAAAGTTTTAAAAAATGGGGGTAAGAAAATGTTTTCGTTCTGCACGGATGCAATACTGATGCCCCATAGGAAGGGTTTGAGTAATAATACACAGATACAAAGTAGAATGAAGATATATAATGCGTGACATTCTAAATGATACTCTTCGCAGTTTAACAGACTCCCTTAATCCCTGGGGCTTTATCTTCTTATAGAAGTTTATTTATACTAAAAATTTCATGTTGATATCGCTTTTCGTATTTTATTTAGGATTGTTTTTTAATTTCAACCTATCTTAACCCCCTATTTTTAATATGTCTCCTTATAGAGCTTGATTTTTGCTTAAAATTTTCAAGTTGATATCACTTATCGTTTTTGACTTATCGTGCAGACAATAAATATGACATCGGACAGAAGGACAAAGTAAACACAGACTACTGTGTGATATGACAAGTGGAGGCACTTTAAGTCATATTTTGATTAATTTTAAGTTAATCAATTTATATTTAAAGATTGACGGAATGAAAATTTTTTTATATCATTTAAATCACGCTATTTTAAATAAAATGGCATCTATTATCACCAAAACTGACTAGCTCTAGTTTGACATATGTCGTAAAAGGATAATGCAAAAGTGCAGACACTTCTAGTACCGTCATTATATCTTTTTATTCTATATCTATGATTTGAAAGATTCGCAGGCCCCGCCCTACTTTGTGACGTCACTGCATGCCTAGGGCAAAATAAGATGATTTTAGTGATTTTAAGTAGGTCATTGTTCGTTTTATCGATCTGTTAACGTGTTGACATCTCTTCTTAGCTAGAGGCTTTAGAGGAAGCATCTCACTCCCGCGGGCACACTCAGAAAAACGAGCCAAAGAGATAATATTAGCCAGAGCGCAGTGGCATACCAAAAAATAGAGATTTATACGTATGAAAACAATAAAATTATTAAAATTTAATTTATATTTTTATGTTATATATTTTAAAATAATGTGATTTTATAAAATGTAACTGGGTGTTTACGGCACTAATGAACCAATGGAGAAACCGCCCCTGGTTGGCAATGTTTTGAGTTTGATGTTTGTGGAAAATGTATATATTAAGTTAACCTCTAAATATTTACATGAGTTGGATACATCAGATTTGTTTTTATTATTAAAGGTATAACGTGTTCCAACATCGACTGGTTTTTAACTTTTACAAAAATATGGTCAAGACAGTTTCCTTGAACCCTTGTTGGACTATTTATAATTGAACTATAACCAAATTCACTAAACACACTCCATATATGTAAAAATCTTACCAATATTACAGTTAAAGATAGAACTTCATGAACCATTTCTTCACCATTAACTTTATATAAATTTAAAATATTTTCAATGGTATCCAAACATTGAAACAAACTAAGAATTATAAACACTAAAAGTTTCTTTCCAAAAGCTGAGTTCAAATGTATATTGATTAAAAGAAAATGTTTATAAATCGTATATAACATCTTGATTCTACTTCTTACTTCAATATCTGTTTGATATGGATTTCTACACAATGTTTGGATTAATTCACAAAATATTTCGACTCTGTTTTTTAGAACTAAAGACATTTCTAATAAAAATCCAACTATAGCTGACAATTGTATCATTACTATTGTCAGATAACACGCAGCAAATACGTTTACTATATTTTTGTTATCCCAATTTCTAAAAGAAACAACTGTTATAAATAATATAAAATTTAATAACAATGCCAATGAAAATAAGAATTTTTCATTAGTTGAAGTATGTAATATAAAATTGTTTATATTTTTTTCTAAACTGTCAAGTAGTTTGTAAAGAATCTTCCACGATTTCCTTTGTTTTACTAAATCATACATATTAATTAATTGAAGAACTAAATGAATTGCTAAATCCAGTACTATGAAAATTAAAACATCTATATCAGATTCTATAAACATTTTTACGTAGAAATATATAATTAAACATAGGGCAAAGAGCAAAATTGTTGTTAAAATTAACTGGCATAAAACGTTCCCATTATGTGGATTACATGGGAACAATAGCATCAATGCACCAACAGTATACCAAGAGTTTAAAAGAAATTTGTCCCTAATTTTTTCCATTATATTTAATTTTGTTTTCAACTGAATTATATTTTGTATTGAGTTTGTTAGAGCTGATAATGTTCATCGCGTGCTCAGAAAAATGAATATTTAACGCAATTGTTTAAAAACCGAACTAAACATTGAATACGCATTAATTTTAAAACTTTCATTAAAAAATTATATACAAATATAATAAAAAATAAAATACAAAATAAAAGTGTATTAACAAAATGTTTTAGATCTAATAGTTTGACTGAAACATTCAACAGGTGTGTAAATTTAATTATGGCTTTCTTCGGAAGTTGTTTCTAAACTTCTTCTGTAATTAAATCAAAGCCAGAGGCTTTCTTAGGATAAAGTGACCATTCGTACTGATTTTACCAGTACAGTACTGTTTTCAGGGAATAAGTCCCGGTTAGTTATTGAACAAAACCAGTACACGAAAACTGGTTTTAAAACGTTAAAGTGATTAAACAAAAAAAAAAATTTATGTATTTAAATTAAAACTGGCAACCTTGCCCTACAGTTCCATGTGATATACCTAGTCGTGTGTAGGGCTCGTCCGATCTCTGGTCGGCGCCGGCGTCGTAGTAGTCCGTGGTGAGTAGTGGTTTTAGTTTTAATTCTGCAACAATTGATCGATAATCGATAACATTTGGCGTTGAACGTTGATGTATAGTCCATCTAAACAATAAGTCAACTATAAAGGAATACCGCAAACGCAAAAAAGTTCGGCGTCTGTTTGAATAATTCGAAAAAAAATTGGTGTAGGGAATGGGTTGCTTGTCGGAAGTCAGCTAAACTAACTCTTTGATAGACCGCCCATAGACGGAGATATATGTTTTTACTTGAAATTTTATTTAATAATTTAATTATATGTACGTATTATAGGTATATGTTTCTTTCGATTTGAAGATTTCAAATAGTAATTTTTTATAAACATATTATAATGAAACGCGAAATCCCAAGAATATCAAGTAATGATCAAAAGTCTTCAAAGAAATAAAATTAAAAAGTTTCATCTAAGTATTTAGACTACACCCTGTATAGTGGAAAATTTGACAAGATCAAAAGTAACTAAATGTAATGAGACAGTGTTACCACACGAAAATTATAATTTTTAAAATGTAAATTTATAAAAAAATTAGAACATGGAATTCAAAATAACCTATTAATTAATGAACAATAAATTATCATCGAAATTATGAAATAAGCCGTTTAAATAAACTCACCTTTATAAATCCAATAATCAAATTTCAATAATGTAACTAAATAGTCAAAATTTTGATTGGCTAATTCCTTTTTTTATCCAACTTGATGAAAAATTCAAATCAGAATTTGTTGATAAAACAAAAGAGTGGGTAGCAAGTAAAGAAGGAGGAAGGACATGTAAAATTGTTCCTTCTAATTCCTTTCCAAAACTCCTTTTTCCTAAAAAAATAAAGAGACAGGAAAATTAAATCTTCAATGTTTATTTATAAGTACTTAACTAGTGTATAAATGTCAAAGGTAATATTAAATTTAACTTACCCATGGAAAATCATGTAAAACTGCCCGAAGACGAGTCCCCCAGGAAGACATCCTCACCGTTGTATGCACATGCATATTACAGGAAAGGCCTTCACAGGTATTTGTAATGTCTGTTTATGGACACTGAAAAGAAATACGTTTAACACTTGGACATCTCATATTTCACAGTGAAACATAGGCATTTTAAATAAAAACTGTCATTAGTGACTAATTTAAAAACTTACTTACCATAATTGAGTATTTAAGTAATCGAAAAGACGATAAATCTTTCTATTTACATCGAAAATAACGTCATAATTTTGTAGATAGATTATAAGATGATTGCGTTATAAGCCATCTTTTGTCCGATTTGAAAAATTGCCATATAGCCGGTCAAAAGATTTCTACTTACATTAAGAAGCGCCGTGCAGTGAGTAGAACATTAAGCCACGGTAGCTAACTGTATTTTTGTCGCATAATGCGCCATTTTCGATCCAAGAATCGATCTTTAAATGACGTATTATATTATTTTCGTTCTTAAGTTTATTTTTACATTTATGTAACAATTTTTTGTTTCTTTGTCCCATATTAGCCATAAAGAATCTTTGAACTCGCACTAACCCTGATGTTAACATTTTTTAAATAAAACTACAAGTTATATACAGAGTCTCAAATTTTACTTACTTTTATTTCAATAATTCAATAGTTGACGATATACGAGGTGCAGAGGTAAGTGTCTTAAATACATAGATGAAAACTTTTAAACCCATTATCTAAAAGAATTAAGTTATATTGTTTTATCACAATCGCGCATTGCATCAGATAGTATTTCAGCCGGAGCATTAAGTATTTGGATGGATGAGGATAATTTGTAATCTAAATTACTTTTAAATAAAATAATACTTGGGTAATGTTACTCTTTATTAAAATATTCATTTCACTAGAATTTATGGCTACTAAACGTGAAGCTCATTACAGTATGGTGCCTTAATAAAAAAAAATGTATATGATTAAAATAAATTAGAATAATTAAATTAAAATTAATAAAAAAAAACACGTCATTCATTACAATATAGCTACTCAAACATAATTATAACATCATCTTCATTACAATATATATAATTAGAATAAAATAAGTAGGATTTATAACTGATGTTTTCCTTCAACGATTTCAGTGTTTTAGATAAAATTTTGCATTTTTCCTCCAAGAAGCGTGAATAGCTTTGTCGGTATACTGCCTCTATAATTATATTGTTTTTGGCGGTGTATCGCCTTTGACGGCTATTGCCTTTGTCGGCATATTGTCTTTGTCGGCATATTGTCTTTGTCCTTTTAAAGAGCCGAATTTGAATAAAAATAATTATTTTTACTTTCAGTGGAGTTTTGTTCATCTTAGTGACCTGTTGAGTTTTGTACGGTTAACAGCTCCTGCATCGTACTTTTTAAAATTTTATAGAATATTAGTTTAATTAGTGTTTAGTTTCGTTTTATCAATAATTAGTTTGTGTTTTGGAGGTTATATAGTAATTTTAATAAACGAATATTAATTTTTGTGTATGTGTTATTAACTATGTGGAGACCGTGTGATAGTATTCGAGCTCCAGTATTTTAAACAGTGATGGAGAAACTAATGCAGTGCCTGCGCAAATAAAAAATAAACTCTTTTTAAATGAACAGTCCCAGCAAATTTGTTTAAATGTTTATAAAAATTTGTTAAAACGTGGATATGTCGAAAACCCTTCTACCGTTCAAGAAGCAGCGTTTCTTACTAGTATATCGGTTTATAAAATAAACCAAATTATAAAAAAATGGAATTTCCAGAAGAAAAGTCCGTGAAGACAAAGGTGTGCAAAAAAAAGTAGATCCGCCATGGCCAAATCTATTGTGAATGCAGTGTATGATTTTTATAACCAAAATACCATTCCCACTCTTGATATTATACATAAACGCTTAAGTGAAACTTATTTCGATACAAATATAGAAAGGTCTACATTGTATAATTGGCTAAAAAAATCGGTTTTAAATACAAAACGATAGATAAAAGAAGCGCAGTGATGGAAACAAGACGAATAGTAAACTGGAGAAATTCCTATTTACAGAAAATTCGTGAATATAAAAATGAAAGCAGGCCAATTTATTTTCTGGATGAAACGTGATATAATTCGCATGATACTGCAAAAAAGGGCTGGACAAACGATAATAAATATTGCCAAACCTTAGGTATCCATCCAAATAAAGGCACTCGACTGATAATATTAAACTGTGGACTCAGAGGATGGTTGGGTTGACAATGCCTTACTATTAATTGGAGAAAAAAAATTGATAGCTGCCAGATTGATTACCATTCAAATATGAATTCCGATATTTTTGAAGAATGGTTTACGAATTAACTGTTGCCTAATTTAAAGCCAAAAAGTGTTATAGTTATGGACAATGCTTCATATCACTCCAGGCTTAAAGAAAAAATACCTACCTAATAAAAACTCTAGGAAGGATGAAATTCAAGAACTTTTAATGAATCACGATTTGTATTTTGATGAAAATTATAAAAAAGATGAACTTTTGAAAAAAAGTATATAGTTGATGAAATTGCAGCTGAAAGAGGTCATACAGTTTTAAGGTTACCACCATATTTTTGTATTTTCAATCCTATAGAGTTACTCTGGAACCAATAGAAACAAAATGTTCGGAGAAAAAATATATTTCCCCAATCTGATTCTCAGGTCGTTAACTTGATCAAAGAACAAATGGATGCGATCGGAAAATCGCAGTGGGAAGCAGTTATAAAACATGTGTATGAAATAGAAAAGAGGATTACAGGAACAACAGCGGCATACACGTAAATAATGGAGAACGATTTATCATAAATCTCAATGAGGATGACGACGACGATGATATAATTAGTGATAACGAGGAGAAGGAAGATGAGGAGCAGGAATTTCGAAACAATGAGGAAATCTGAGTTAAATCAGCAATATGTAAGTCACATTTTTATTTTATAAGTCGGTCTATGTTTAAGTTATTTTTACATTAACTTTGTAATTTTAATTTTAAAAGATTTTTTATAACTAAATTAATAAAATGTTGACATTCGTATTCGTTTACCAATCGAGAAGTCACTTGGGAAGTAACCCAACCAGTAGAGATATGTTTGAACTATAACCAATTAAGTCAATTATTTCCTTCCTATTTATATCTATAAGATGCAAAATTGATATAAAATAAGAAACCTTTATTTCGAAAGAATTGGAAATGCACTAATTAAAATATTTATTTCAGAGACGGCATTTTATTTTTCTGAAAAAAGTTATATATCGACAGTCGATAATTTCAATAGATACTTTGCATTTGGTATCAGTTTTTAATTTTGTATCATTTACTTGGAACGCAGTACCTATATTTCTACTTGTAGGTATATTATTGTTCATAATCGAATCCTCAAATTGACTGATTATTAATCTTTTTTTCGCTTTGTAAAATAATTTATTGCATTTATTTTATATAATGAATCGTAGAAATTGAAATATGTGGTAATAATTAATATTTAAAATACTCCAACCAATTAAATTAAATAATAAACTGATTTAAAGATGCGACGATACTGGCTTATTCTTACTTTGCCGAAACTTTTGACTACAATGCCGCACGACACAATAATACAGTCTGTCTACACAGGTTATCGGTTCATTTCAGCGACGTAGAGAGAAATACTAAACTGGACTACTATATTCCAATACAGAGTTGAGTTAATAATTTTTAGTATTAAAATAAGTGTATAACTATCGTCCAGGGGCATAATAATGACATACTCCTGGTAGATACTCTTTTTTAGATGTATTCATGCATAATATTTAGTGAATTTTTTTTTGAAGCATCTTCAAACGGAAGCCGAACTTTTTTTTCCATTATCGGTATTACTTTGTAGTTGACTTATTGTTTGTATGGACTATACAATGGCGTCAAAACGACGAAAGTGCGTATTTAATAATGAATTAAAATTAAAATATACATTTCTAAAAGCTGGTAATAATGATCCTAGTGAAGTTTATTGTGAAAAATGTAGATGTACGTTTTCTATTGCAAATAGTGGCAGAAGCGACATTGAAACCCACATAAAAACAGTTAAACACAAACGAGCAGTGTCAACAATAATCGCAAATTCAAGTATGACATCATATTTTAAGAAAAAAGAATTTAAAACTGCGGAGAAAAAATTAGCTGCAGCTGAAGGTTTGTGGGCATACCATACAATTATGCATAATCAATCTTTTCGGTCGATGGACTGTATCTGTAAACTTATTAAGGCATGTTTTAATGCTAAATTCACATGCTCTAGGACCAATGGGAAGCTATAATTACCGATGTACTTTTCCCTTATGCAAATAATATATTGGCTGAAGATTTAAGAAACGTAAGTTTTATATCAATAGGCGATTTTAAATCAGTTACTTGGTCTTGAATATGATTGACTACACTGATATAAATCAAAAACAATGACGTCATATTGAATATAGTCTTGAAATGGTCAAGTTTAACATGACTACAGTAAATACGTAGTCATCACAGGTATGAAATGTCAAATGAAATGACAAATGTAAAACTTTTACTTTTTAATTAATAAATTATTGTTTGGTTGTGTTATTTGTAAAATCGAAAGAAAGGCTAAGTATAGGGTTGCTAGGTTTATGAAAGGGAAAAGCGGGACAACGATGACGACAAAGATCAGTTTAAAAAAACAGGTATTTTTATAAAATAAGATCTTTGTGGAGATCTAAAAAAAGTACTCCAATTATTTTTTTATAAACTATCAGGTTCTTTTTTTGAGGATATTCTGAAAAAGGGTCAAACATTTCTTTATCTATAACTTTGGATTGAAAAAGCGTAGCATTTAGTTAAAATGTGGGTCATTTTCGTACTTTGGCGTAACGCGTGCCAACAATTTCGCCTAAAGCGAGCCGTCTGGCAACCCTAGCTTAGTACCTAGATATGAACGCAATAAAAGGTTTTTGTAAATGAAAAGCCAATTTATTTTTGAAGATAGCCAAGATTTACTGATGAACATGGCAAAAGGTTTGATAAAATTTCTGACGCCAAAGACCCTACAACACCAATTAGCAACTACAACACCAATTTTCTCTTCATCTGTGATCAGTACACAAAACATATATTTATTAACTGACTTCAAAAAAGGGGGAGGTTCTCAATTCGTCGTAATATATTTTTTTACGTATGTTCAGCGATAATTCTTTAACATGGTGTCCGGTGTTAATGTTTTTTTTTTTTGTTAGACAGGGGGTACTTCAGGGGTGGTCCCATATCAATTTGGTCAAAATCTAATAATTGAGTCCATTAGAAAATCCTCAAACTCTTCATTTTTTATGTAAGTTTAGTGGTAATTCTTTACAACCTTGTCCGATTTCTATGATTCTTTTTTTGTTAGTAAAGGGACAACTTAGAGGCGGTCCCCCTTTAAATTTGGTTAAGATGTGATGGCATCTGCACGATTTTGAAGTCGGTTTTATAACTTGTTTATCCTTCAAATTCAAAACCAAATCCTAACTACAATACATAATACACAAAAATTCGCGATTGACAATGTCATGCGCATTGTCAAGTTAGTGTCAATATAAATCAAACATTTTTAAATCAGATAATATAACGTCATTATAATGACGTAAGCACCTTGACCACACTTGACTTGGTCACATTTCTAGTAACTGATTTAAAATCGCCTAATGTATTCAGACGCCTCAAATCACAAAGAAATTAAACATTTCTTTACTTGTCAGATATTTTTCATACAAGAATGGAGTACAGGTAAAAATTATTGAAGTAAAAGATTTGCAAGGAGAAACCTCTGACATAGTTACCGAATATATTGTAGAAGTCTTAACAAAGTATAATTTGAAAAGCAAGATCTTAAGGTTTTGTGCCGACAACACCAACACTAACTTTGGAGGCATGCGAAGAGCTGGGAAAAATAATATTTTTACCAAGCTAAAAGCTACTTTGGGCGGACGGGAGCTTGTGGGAATTGGTGGTGCAGCGCATATTTTGAACAATTCAATACAAACCGCGGCGGACTGCCTTCCAATTGATATACAAACTTTAATTACCAAAATTTACTCCTATTTTTACATTTATAATGTGCGCGTCAGTGAATTAAAAGAAATTTGTAATTTTGTAGATATACAAGGTGGTCCACCGGTAACGCCTCGGTCTGTATATCCAAAACTAAACTTTTTTAAAAAAATCGGTTTTTACGGTGAGATGTATATTAGAAGAGGCAACAATTTAAAAATAATTTTAATAATACAGGGTGCTCCAGGAAATTGGAATATATCAAAGTTAGGTTTTTTAATCGGGACACCCTATATTTTATTGAATTTTTGAAATCTATAAAGAAAATTAGTGTAACTTTGTTTAGGGATTGTTATACCTAGAGTCTATCATTTTTGATATATTCAAGGATTTTCAAAATGTTCGGGTGTTTAAAAAATGCAAATATATCCTACATTTCTTAATATTTCAAATTGATTTTTTTAAGGTACATTAAGCGTCTTCTGGGCTGTAACCTCAAATACTTACTGATCAAAAATATTATATAGGGTTTTTACGAAATACTATTTATTATACGTAGATTTAAACACTAAAAACTTCGTTATTTTAAATAGAACACCAAATATATTTTAACGTTATTTGAAGTATCTTTCAAAACCCTTTCAAACGATGTAGGTATTCCCTATACCTATCTGTGATAGTTTTACTAACATTGTTGCATTTTTTTTTTTTTTTGAAATACGAATTACAAAATAATACAAGATAATAAATTAATTTAATGGATGTTCAAAATGATGACCGTCTTCTTGAATACACATTGTGATCCTTCGTTCAAACGAATTTCTTACTCTTTTTAGCATATCCGGCGTAATAGTTGCAAATGCATTCTTAATTCGTTCCTTCATATCTTCTGGCGTGGTTGCTGGGGTATTGTATACAAGACTTTTTATGTAACCCCATAAAAAAAAGTCTGGGGGTGTTAAACAGGGTGATCTAGGTGGCCAATGGCATGGACCTCCTCTTCCTATCCATTTATTAGGAAATTTCCGGTCTAAGTAATTTCTCACGTCCCGCGCAAAATGAGAAGGAGCACCATCTAATTGTAGCCACATTTGTTGCCGTACGTTCAATGGTATATCTTCGAGAAGCATCCAAAAATCCGAACGAAGGAACCTCAAAAAATTATTTCCATTTAGATGACTATTAAAAAAATATGGGCCTATAACTTTCTCTCCAATAATCCCCCCATAAAAATTTATGCTCCATCTGTTTTTTCGGTCAATAGTTCTAAATAGGTGCTGATATTCTGTATCATAGTAATGGAAATTATTGCGATTTACTAAGCCATTGTTATGGAAAGTGGATTCGTCTGTAAATAAGACAAAATCGAAAAAGTCTCTATTTTCTCCTACCTGTTCAAGCTCCCATAAACTAAAATCTATGCGTCGTTGAAAATCAGTACCATATAAATGTTGATGAAATTGGATATGGTAAGGGTGGAATCGGTATTTCTTGAGAATTCTCATTACACTGGTTCTAGGTATATCCATTTGCTTCAAAATTTCCCTGGTGCTAATGTGAGGGTTCTCCGTTACTGAACCTAATATTAGATAGAAATTCGTTGTCTTCATTATCAACTATGGGTTTACTTACAGTTTGTTTTGAATATGCAACACTGCCTGTTGTACGAAAACGTTCTAAAACTCTTTCAAAAGTTCTCTTATCCGGTTGATTTCTGTCTGGATACTTTTGGGCATAAACCCGTGTTGCTAAAAAACAGTTTTCATAACACTCACCTATGGTGAGAATCATATCCACCATTTCTTGCATAGAATATTGCTTCATTTTAATAATAACATTGCACAAAATACAAAATAATACCTATTGGAAACAGTTTGAATTAAAATGACATAAATTGACAATCAATGCCCAGCCACCTTGATTAACTAAATTTAATGAATTATTTACATAAATTATAAGAACTAGACTATTCTCTAACATATAGGTATAGGGAATACCTATATATATTGTTTAAAAGGGTTTCGAAAGATATTTCTAATAATTTTAAAATATACTGGGTGTTCTATTTAAAATAACGAAGTTTTTGGTGTTTAAATCTACGTAAAATAAATATCTATTTCGTAAATACCCTATACGATATTTTTGATCAGTAAGTATTTGAGGTTACAGCCTAGAAGACGCTTATTGTACCTTAAAAAAATCACTTTGAAATACTAAGAAATGTAGGATATATTTGCAGTTTTTAAATACCCCAAAATTTTAAAAATCCTTGAATATATCAAAAATGATAGACTCTAGGTATAACAACCCCTTAACACTAATTTTCTTTGTAGATTTTAAAAATGCAATAAAATATAGGGTGTCCCGATTAAAAAAAACCTAACTTTGATATATTCCAATTTCCTGGAGCACCCTGTATTATTGAAATTATTTTTAAATTGTTGCCTTTTCTGATATACATCTCACCGTAAAAACCGATTTTTTAAAAAAAGTTTAGTTTTGGATATACAGACCGGGGCGTTACCGATGGACCACCCTATAGATTATAAAAAACTTTTGGGTTACAGTGTTACGCGATGTTTAGCGTTACAACCAGCTATAGAGCACGTTTTAGAAATATTTCCTGGATTAAAATCATATTTTGCGCCTAATGAAAAAATTCCGACAATTATAAAAAATTATTTTGAGAATCCTGAAACCGAATCTTGGCTTTTCTTTCTCTATAATGTATCTTCAATGTTTCACAACACGGTTTTAAAGATAGAAACATAGGATATTTCTATGTTGGAAACAAGCATCATTTATAAGGAACTTAAAACTAAAATTGCTGACAGGATAGCAAATGTGTTTCTACCCCTGCAAGTTCGACAAAATTTAAAAAAGCTGGACCAAGAAGAAGGCTTAGTTAAATCAAATATTTTCAAAGAAAAAGTGCTGGAATTTTACAGGACATATTTTCAGTATCTGAACGAATGGGAAGGCCATTTTGAGGGAATCGAGAGATTTAATTGGATTACACTAAGATTAGGATTTAATTAGGACTATGGGCCATGTGGCCTCCCCCACCTCGACCTTTTCAGATCTATTGTGGATATCCTTTAATCATTGTTTGGAGTACCTTGTCTAATTCGGTCTTTTGTAGTAGACTCCATAGACTGGGAAGTAGTTCTCCGGTATAGCTAGTTGCCCTTGGTTTTTCTTCTCCAAGTGTAAGGAATCTCAGTCTTACTAGACCTTTGCAGTAGCACAATACGTGTCAGGCCTCTTCTGTCAGACCGATATTGAACATATGTTTGTTAAGCCTACAATGCCCTATTAATAGACCTACTAGTATTCTAGTATTTTTCCTATTAAGGCTTAGTAGATGCTCGGTGAGTTTAGACGATGGTCCTTTTAAGAACTTTTTGGCCTGTCTCTGTCCTGGTGAGTTTTTCCACCACTCCTGAGATTTTTTAAACATCCACTGCTTTGTGCATGTTCTGATAGTTGTTTTTGTTACACCACAGAAGAGTTCTGGGCCAATAAGAGCATTTGAGGCTCCTTCTCGGGCTAGTAAATCAGCCTCTTCATTGCCCTTGTGTCCCCTGTGGCCTGGTACCCAGGCTAAGGTTAGTCTGTTTTGACTACCCAGCTCTGTTAGGGCTTCCAAACAGTCCCACATAAGCTTTGAGTGTACCTGCATGGAACTGAGTGCTTTTAACGTCGCTTGACTGTCTGAGTATATGACAATGATTTTTCCATTTACCTTTTGTCTTAATACTTCTTTTGCGCAGTGATGTATGGCTGCAATTTCTGCCTGGAATACTGTCGCATGTTTACCTAAGCTCAGTGAGATTCCTGTCTTTGGCTTGGTACTATATATACCTACTCCTGAACCTTCATGGGTTTTGGAGCCGTCTGTATACCAGGTGAGATCTGCATGAATTTGAGGTCCTCCCGTCTACGCTTCCCTGTCTGGTATACTTACTTTATATTGCTTTTAAAAGCTATACTTTGGAAGCATTTCGTCTGAAGACATTCCCATTATTTGGACGTTCTCCAACTCTTTATATAGCTTGCTGTAGTCGCGTCCATGCAGACTGCTTATGGGCGATGAACCTTTGTGCAGTCTGTATGTGACAGACCTGGCTTCGCCTTGAATGAATATATGTAGTGGTGTTAGGTTTAGCATGATTTCTATAGCTGCTGTTGGAGTCGTTCTCATAGCTCCCGTGGTACTCAGGCATGCTTGCCTTTTAATACCATTGAACTGTCGAATGGCTCCAGCTTTCCGAGTTTTTGGCCACCATACCACCGACCCGTAGGTTATCATCGGCCTCATGACTCTGATATATAACCACAGAAACATTTTTGGTTGTAATCCCCAATTTTTTCCACACAACCTTCAACATAAGTTAATAATATTTATTTTGTCTTCTCGTGAAGGTAAATTAGATCCGCGAACTTACCTAATTTGCTCTCTCAATAAGAAATACATCCTGGCAAAGAATCTACGCCCCTGAATATAACATCAAAATATTAAAAAAATAAGTTTAGCTAAAAAAATACCGGTGCATTCAATGTATAACAATAATTTCAGATAATTTGTCAAACTATTTCGCTCAGTGTAGAAAATAAGCATGTTTTCTCAGCGTGCTAAGTTGTGTATCAGTCAAAGTCATACTGTGAAAAAGGTACATCCGATATCAAAGGCACCGACAGCTACTGTCGCTTCTCCTTGATCGGTATTCTCGGCCAGAACTGTGTCTTTTCCAACAATGCTAATATTTTGATGTAAAACATTAAAATTCTTATTTTCTTTTGTTTATTTTTAACACTTCATATGCTTTCGTCATGTTTTGTTATTTTTTCTACTTTTAAGTATAAAAACGATTAAATCCACTACAAATTAATAAAAAAAAAAATGTTATGATACTTAAAATATGTTTAATACATTTTTATAAAAATTGTTCACAACACCTACATATCAAATACTAATAAAATATATAATGTAAAATAAAATATTTACTTAGATTCTTAGTTTTAGATATTAATATCAGGGCTATGCATTATTTAGTCCTTTACTATTTCTTTTCCAGCATTTTAGCTAACTGATTTCTAAGCTAGTCTTTCACTTTTCATTTCTTCCTTGCTTTCTCCTGTGTTTCTCCCTTTTTTCTTCTCTTGGTAGTCCTTATTTCTGAATACTTTTTAGTTTGTCCCCTTATTTTGCTAATTTGATTCTTTATATTACATGGACGATAAACATTAATAATTTTTATTTTATTTTCAGTTTATATTTCTTTTGGTTTCTTTGCTGCAGGTTCACTTGCTATTTTCTATTGTAATGATGGGGAAAGATTAAAGATATATTTGTTTTTGTTTTTCCATCTACTATTTTCTAAGCTAACTAAACACTTTTTTACTAGTGGACTGAAAAAAGGGCAAAAAGGTTTCAATTTTTTTTTAAGGTACAACCACATGTGGTCTCTACAAAATAATAGTCTAGGTCCATGGCCATCTGAAATCGGCAATTACAACATTTTTTAATAGGGATAACATTTTTTAATAGGGATAACATTTTTTATTGCGAAATTTGTTAAAAATCTGTCAAAATTATGTTTTATTTCTTTTTCACACATACCTCGCGATATCTCCGGAACTAAACAAGATATTTTCAACTTTTTTTTTTTTTAATCGGCAAGAGAAACGTAAGCGGAGATTACTGCTTTAGTTTCATTAATATAGAAAACCTAGTTTTTTGTAAAACTAGACAAAACTTTAATCTTTACTTTTTTGCAGCACTATTTTCAGTAGAGAAACTTTTTTATTTTTTAAAATTTCGCTGCGTACCAAATAAAGCTAAAGCTTCAAGAACGTTTTTAAAACAAGAATCGTTATTATAAGTATCATAGTTTTTGAGCAATAAATACGCAAACTTGAAAGTTTCTGCAGCTGCGTTTAATTATTGTGCTTTCTCAGACATCTTTCTGCGTCCCGCATACGCATAATGCGACCTGTCTATTCCTGACAAATTTGGCGATAACTTGATTTAGTTGCTAACAAACAGTCTTTGTTTTAACTGCGACTAGTAGTAGGGTAGATATTATTTTGCATGTGTATTTGTGTCTACTGAGATTTTTTTTTGTAAACGATGGAGTGTTTATTTTGTGGTCAGACTTTGCAAGAAAATGACAAACTTGTGACGCAAAATCCGAGATTGAAAGGAATAAAAACAATTATATGTGCTGCAGAAAAAAGGAAAGACACTTGTTCTCAAAAGATTTTGCATCAATAGGAAGCCATTCTAGAAAGTAAAATTTCATAAAACTTGCAAACAAACATTTATTAGTTCACAAAATATTGGTTATGTTTCTCAAAGCAGTGAAACCGAAAACGCTTCATCGTCTCGGACAAGATATCCTAAAGTCGGATTTAATATTCGGCAAATGTGTCAATTTTATTGTTGTTCACTAATAGTTTGTTCTTAAAAACTTTTATTTACAATTTAAATTAATATGATACAATTTAACTTGTTGTTTACAAATTACTAATTACGATCTATACTATACTAATTCTAATATCGTTCTGAACGCTGTGTTTGGGCTCTCCTTCCTTTTATAGGTTTCTTAATAAGTGGTTCATTAACTTAACGAAGCACGTGTTGTCGTAATGGCTGGGATGATAACCTAATGCGGGTTATCAATTGGTGGCTACATAACTTGTCTAATATGTAACAGATCTTGAAAGAAAGGCCAACAGCGCTTAACATTTATGCATACAGTTAAGTTAATTTTTTTTTTTAATTTTGTAAAAATATAATGATAAATGACTGTAAAAGCTAAGTTACGTCCGTTTAAAAAATCTTGATTCACATTTTTAATAGGAAATTATTTACTAAACTGAAAAATACTGATTTAGGAAAAAACTTTTTTCTTCGCAATATTTTTTCTCATTAACAATTATAACCGTTAGATATCAAGTAATATGCTGTTATCTGTTGTTTTTTCTTATTTAGGAACCGGCAAAAATACTTGCTCCAATATAATCAAAGTTGTCCAAAAACGACAAGATATTGACAAGTTTTCTAAATTAGCTGGTTATGAGGACCTTTTTACCTATGATGCTAAATATCACAGAAGCTGTTATTGTCAGTACATTGGTAAAGGAAACATCACAGCTTGTTAAAATAAATCTGATATTTCCACAACTTTGCAACCATTAAGAGATGAAAGTATATTATCAGACTCAACCAGCTCAGACTCCACTGCCGCTTACAACGAAGATTTTCAGGTTATTAAAAAGAATGAAATCCTTATTTTACATAAAGCGGCGGGTGTTTTAAAGAAAAACAGAGAATTTGATATCCCAAAAAGCCAATTTTTTTTCTCAAGAACCAGTGCTTGATGATTGTTCCAGGCCTTACTGGTGGAACATCAGTGGTCATCAACCACTTAGGGTTTGATAATAAGCCAACCAATAATATACACACTAACGACATGAAAAGTCTGTTTTTAAAAAAGGGGCAGTATTTACGGATTCCCTAGTTACCTGTTGCATTGAGGTTCAGTAAAACTCAATTAAAAATTAACTTTCAATGTATTAAAATTAGTAAAGATCACAAGTACAAAAGAACAAAAATTATGTTAAAATACAAACAACCTTGTGTAATGAACAACCTATTAATAAAGTGGTAAAAACTAGAACCAGTCAATTAAGTTGTTAATACCTGCACTCAATTGTAGCTATTGGAATAAAAACAGTCAAAACAATACTATACGTGTTTTGTAGATCATGCACCTGATCCACCGTTTAATCCAGTTACGGCAGCTCCGCAAGTGGCCCACACGCAGCGACACAGTACACCATATCAGTGAAGCGAAGCACCATAGACCAAATGTACAACCTCAGACAGGTTCAACTCTAGAACCACCAGGCGCTCCAACGTGGTTACTAAAATGCCTTGAGGCACTCAATACGGCACATAACTAGCCAAGAAGAGCCAGAATTGTTTAGAAGCGCAAATATAATGTCAGAAAATTAATTTTGACTTGTTACTTCAACATTTCTTAGTTGCCCCATGCAACTATGGATTTTACAGGGTGGTAGTGCCAAAAATTAACAATTTAATTATTATGACTAAAGGTGACTAATATTTAACGTAATATTATACAAAGAGTTAAAATAAAGACAAATGTAGCCAAATGTTGTGAGGTTTCACAACAATGATATAAGAACAATTTTGTCTATACGATGTTCAGACAAAAATTGCAACAATAATAAATTTACCTGCATTTCACAAGGGTTAAAATGCTGCAGTGACTGCAAATATACAAACTGCTGTAACAGCCTAACCTATGAAATTTTATCAGACTGCGAAGATGAAGACTTTTAAAATATGTTTTTTGTTATTTAGTTTAATTAGTTTTATAATTTTTTGTTTAATGTTTTTGCGATTTTTTTAGAGACCATTGAGTTTTTTTTTTGTTTGACCAGATATACCTATTAAATAATGTCAAATAATGGTCAATATAAATATCTTTAATTTAAGTTGATATAAAAAGAGTTTACTCGTGCGATGAAGATATTTGTAATAATAAAATTTCATATTGTTAATCTAAACTAAAGCAATAACTAAATTACAACTTTTTTAAAATGTTTGGGAACTTTTATTAATTTACAGGTCACAGGTAAAATTAAGTTGGCGCCCCCACAATAACGCTAACAGTATTTTTAGCAAGTGCACGGCCGCGGACGGCGCGGTGGCCCATGGAGGTGCGGAACCTTGTAACTTCAAGTAACTATTGCTTGAAAACTATGACACTTAGAATAGTGATTATTGTTTTAAAGACTTTCTTAAAGCTTTAGCTTTATTTGGTATGCAGATAGTTTTGTGAAATTTTAAAAAATAAAAAAGTTTCTCGGTTACTGAAAATAGTGCTGCAAAAAAGTAAAGATTAAAGTTTTGTCTAGTTTTACAAAAAAACTAAGTTTTTTATACTAATGAAACTAATGTAATCTCCGCTTACGTTTCTTCTTCCGATTAAAAAAAAAAGTTAAAAATATCTTGTTTATTTCCGGAGATATCGCGAGGTATGCGTGAAAAAGTAATAAAACATAATTTTGACAGATTTTTGACAAATTTCGCAATAAAAAATGTTGTCCCTATTAAAAAATGTTGTAATTGCCGATTTCAGATGGCCAGGGACCTAGACTATTATTTTGTAAAGACCACATGTGGTTGTACCTTAAAGAAAAAATTTAAACCTTTTTGCCCGTTTTTCAGTCCACTATACGGCAAAGAGATCATCCACTCAATTTTAAACTTAACTTGATCACTTTCTTCGATTATTAGCTTGCTTTTCCCATTAATGGCACTTTTATTGTGTGACGTTGCCGGTTTTAATGCTTCAACTAATATTTACCTTTCGTCTCTATTTTCGTGAAGTCGTCACATATTAAAATGCCTAAATTTATTGATTTTTTACTATTTCGCAAAACATCTAGCTTCTTTTATTGTAATTGTTGTAAAGAAAAGGAAGATGGGACACAGGATATCTCTGTTTCTTCCAATTCTGTATGCGTTGTTATTTTCAAGGTTTACTTGAAAAATATTTAAATAATTTTTCTTGATACTATTCTGCTTCTTCCTTAATCCCATATTATAATAAAATTGTTGTATTCGTTTTGTTTTCTAATAACTTTAAGTTTTCATTATAGCCTTTCATTTTAATTCTCTTAAATTGCTATATTTTCTTTTAAATTCTTATTTTCTTTACTGACAGTTTAAAAGTTTTTTTTTATTTCATTTTGTACCTTGCCTATTGTTTTAACCAATTTGTCATCTTATTTGTATTAGTTTGCAACGTAGGTCTGAAGATGGCCATATAGGCCTAAACTGGTTACAAAACGTACTTACTACATCATTGTGGTGCTTAAATAAACAGTAGTTTAAAAAAAGTGAATTTGTGAAGATGTGTATTTTATTATTGCTTCAATTGAATCAATATGATTATATAAGCCGTAAAACTAGACATTAACATTGGTAGTAATTTCCTGTTTACGTCAAAATACCCAGAAACTGATAAGGTTGGTCTAAGTTCTACTACCAGAGCGGAAAATTCACTTAATTGCTGCTTCAGAAATTCGTCTTCAATATTTAGTTGCAAAATATGTAGGAGTTTGATTATTTTGTAACCGGAATTTTCAATTATATCTCCTGATATTGCGATTATGATGGTCAAAATCTAGAAAGAAAAAAAAAGCAATGGTTAGATATAATTCCAAAAATAATTTTTAAAGTTGGAAACAAACTCGAATTAAACCTTTTTAAGGATTAAAATTTAATTTTCTCTACAGAATTATAATTTAGTTAGCGAAATGAATGTAAACTCAAAACAAAACACTTTATTGATAGTAAACTTTTATTAAAAAATATACAATGAGACTAATTGAAGACCTTGGTGCAAGAACCGACTAAATCCAGATATATTTGAATCAAGGACAAGACCTTTACAAGACAGACACACAAAAAGGACAAGCCTTCGGCAAACACTTTCAAACAATTTTCAGAAATAATTTCAGAAATAACGATCATCAAAACAATATCGAAAATATAGTTAAAGACCTAAGTAACACAGGGCCAGTACACGTACTCCACTCCTTTTATACTGTCACGATTCGTATAAATTCATATTTTTCCTAATTTTAATTAATTATTTAAATAACATCCTGTACATAAAACTTTGTTTAATTATGTCAACAATTTGTTTTAAATAGCAATAATGTGCAAGGTTGGTTATTTATTAATTATGAAACATTAGTTTTAATAACAATAAACTATGAGAAAGTTATAAAGGTAATGTCGAGGGGATGCAGGAGGCTTTTTTCCACAGGGAACGGATCCTCCCCATAGGAGGTCCCCCTTGTAGGAGATTCCCTGTAGCAGCTCCAGCTTAGACCTTCATAGTCTAATTTAAAAGTCTATTTTGTATGTTGAAAAATTGCGTTTTAATAGTCGGGCAAGAGTTGTGACGTGTGTCCCAAATATTGATGAGTTGGTAAGTCTAAGTTTTATGTATTGTGTACTTATTATTACTTATTATTATATTGAGCCCGTATTTGTGTATGTCGAGTTAAGACATATTTTGTATAATCGTTGTAATTTTAATATTATATTTGTTTTGAGAAAACATTGTGTTTCCTTCAGCCCTTTTACAGAGACGTGTCAGGTTCTAACATCAAGAGTAGAACCCTTATACAGTTAAGGGCTACGAAGCCAAGTTTAAGGCTAAATAGTGTGTTTGTGATTGAGGCCCAAATTCATATATTTTGTTATTTAACCCCCGGGACATAGATAGTCCCATAATTATTTAAAACACGTAAATTGTAACATTTTCTTTACGACGTGACATGGTGGAGGTGCCTAGCTTCATTCCAGAGGTTTTCTTCTTCATAAGAACCCTCAAGTACCACAATTTTTTCTGAGCGTATTAATAAAGATTCTGACTTGTTCTTGTTTTTTGCGGTATTCTGTGTTTTTAGCACATTTTCTTATTTGTATTTGGTATTAGATTAGAGAATCTATTTTACTGATATTTTTTTGTCCCATTCATTCCTTGTATTGAGTATAGTGACTATATTTTTATATAATTGAAAGTTTTTGTCTCTTTGGGAGCACAGAGGTTTTCAAAAAAGAAATATAGATTTTTTTATTTTTTTGATCAATCGCCAAAATGCATATATTTTTATACACAAGTATGGACAAAAGATTCCTAAATTTAATTGAAATTTATTAATATTTATTTATATTACAAATATAATGTTTTCGACTTATGTAATTTTATTAAATATAAGTAGGCCATGTATAATTATTTCGCATGGATTAAATATCGTTTTGTTGTTGATTTTAATAACTCTAAACAAAAGAATATTTTTATTTAGATTAATAATTTATTTAATAATACCTACAAGTAATTATTAACTGGGTCATCGAAACTCGATATTTTTGTAATAGTGCTGTTTTTTATTTTTTTAAGCAGAGATTATTTAATTTTTTTTTGTTTTATTGGATCCAATAAAATTTTCATTTCGAAAAATTATGTTTAAAAACCTATTTTTTAAAATATTTAGTTATAAAAAAATAGAGATAGCTTTGTATTACTGTAGGTAATGATTTTTTCTACGGTTAGAATGTTAATTGTATTTATTTGTGTTATAAATGCCTTTGACGTTTCCTAATTCTAGAGGTAATAATTTTCTAAAAGGAATGTGTATTAGTTTTTTCTATCATAAAAGGTATTGGGCAAATTGTCAGTCTTTGAGTTCTGATTTTTGAATGGTGTTAATCGCAATACATTTTATTTCTAAACGTTTTGATTCTTTAATTCTACTTTTATGAGTTGCCTTTCTTAATTTTTAATTTTCTAAAAGGAATGTGTATTAGTTTTTTCTATCATAAAAGGTATTGGGCAAATTGTCAGTCTTTGAGTTCTGATTTTTGAATGGTGTTAATCGCAATACATTTTATTTCTAAACGTTTTGATTCTTTAATTCTACTTTTATGAGTTGCCTTTCTTAATTTTTGATACCTATATCTTCGGTTTTTTTATGGACCACGGATGATTTATTTCGCAATTTCATAATTATTTTCATACAATGTGTTAGTTCGTTTTTAGTTAGCATCTCTTTAACTTTTTTTGTTTCGTTCTTCTCTCAAATTTCTGTTAAGACTTTCGATTTTTTTATAAAATTTGGAATTACAATATAGTTATTTAAATCGAAAAGATATTTGCTGTTTATATAATTTATTAATTGATAAGAGAATAAATTATATTTTTCTTCTGTGTCCGAAATATGCAATTTTAAAAGAGTAATTTTTCTTTTGGAACTAACCCGTAATGTGTTTCATGAAATTTAGGAGATTGTCGATGACAGGTTTAGGTCTTGATTTGTATAGGCAATAATATTAAATATTGCGTTGTTGGTCGTCAGTTAGATTAGACTTTGTAGAATGATTTAAATTAAATGCTGAGAGTATTTGAAAATAATTTTAGAGAGTTATACTTTTAAAATATAATGTACCTATATGTTGTCGAATGAATATTTTTTTTTTTTTTACAAAATAACTAATTTGTTCTAAAGTAATTTTTGGTAAAGTTGCGTATATTTTTCTTTTAAATTGATAAGTATTTTCTAGTTTTGTTTAATATTTCATCTATATCATGTATTTTTAGATCGATACTAAAAGGGTTTCGATATCTTCAACATATTATTATATACGAAAACAGAAAGGTACTTTATGAACAAAAAATAAACTGTGCTTTATATATAGGTTTATGAGGGTTGATTAGATATAAATATTAGTACCTAGATTGACATTTTTTTTATGCTGATAGATAAGTGTTATCAACTACTCAAGTGAAAATTGCCCACAATTACTTAAAAGCTCAAAAAAGGTCCTGGAAAAACGAAGAACAACTGGAAAATGTTGAAGGGGCCATATTGAAGAGTAAAACTACAAAATTTGAAGTTGGAAACCCAGCAAGAGTCGAAATTAACTGCAGGATAAATTTGAAACGCATCCTACGAGCTGTATAGTTAAAAAGGCAAGTAATATTATTTTATAAAAAATATGAGGAATAAAAGTCAGAATAACAGTTGAATGAACCTAGTATGTTCAAACTCATTGCCACTAAATGGAGTGGAAGGTTATAGAGCGCAATAAGGGTCAAAAATAATTGTATAAATTTAAAATGTGTAGGAAACAGGGTCAAAATAAAAAATGAATTTAAAACAAGTTGTTAATTTTGTTATGACCCACAATATAGACATAAATTCTCAAAAGGAGACTGAAATTGCCGAATTAAGGCAATACCATGTGTACAAAGTTGTGCACATTTATAATGATTTTCATAAAAAATATGAGATAATGAAGAAATAATGTGGAGCTTGAAAATAAGCTAATAAGTTGGTGAAAAAAAAAATCACCGTGGTTTTGTACGTTTGTACGTACATTTATGGGACGGGAGAATTTGGAAGATGACTGTTGTACAGTTGAAAATTCACCTTTCCCCAAATATATTGAAAACTACACAGAAAGATATGAGTGCAATGTACGATTGAAGTGAATTATTTCTCTGCATGTATGTAATTCAATGCCCGTCGTCGGCATATAGCCGGGGGAGTAGTTGTTTTCCCTACAGATATGGTCACTTTGTAATTTTGTTTGTACGATAATTTATATCGAATATTTAAATGGGGAGGAACGCTTGGAAAAATGAATGAGAGTTGTATGAGTTTTCCTAGTCCCTGGTAAATATTAAATAAATGTGTAGTAAACAGAAAATGCCTACCTATAATAAAATAATTCATGACCCTAACGGATGGCTGAATGACGAGCAAACTTTTTATGAGTGTACTAAGTGGTAATGAGTTTGGTAATAAAATCTATTAAAATCAAGTTTACCAACAAGCAATAGAGCACAAACTCTTATAACATTTGTTTGTATAAAAAAGAAGCCTGACAGCTGCTCAACAAAAGCTTTTAAATTATAAATATATTAAAGTCAAATTTGAATAATAATAATAATAAGTAAAAAATACTTATTTATTGCATTCTAGTAAGTAATTCCTGCATAAAAGTAGAATAACATACAACATTTTTCAATTCACTTTTAAATAAATAATGTCAAATCCATTTTTTCTTAAATTTTTATATAGTTCAGAATTTTTTTGTCTTGCAAAATAATAATACATCAGCATATTAATAGTATATATAGGTATTCTAAAGCTAATAATAACAAGATATAATAAATTTAAATTTTCTCGACAAGCACAATTAAATACATATTATTTTTATATTAAATTTTTAAATTGAATTTTAGTTAGATTGTAATATTATAAGTCATGTACTGCCTTTCTGTTTTCTTTGTTCCATGTATCGGGCGACACCACACAACGAAGATTTTGGATGGACCGTGGCACCTACCCCAGACGCGAGGATGATGAATTCGGGCCAGTGGCCAGTACCTAAACTTCTGTCATAGACGATAATAGTCCTCTCCACCAGCCATATCACATAGTAGGCAAATGATGAATTGCGAAATTAGAAACGATGACACGTAACCTCGGCACTGGAGATCCATACTATAAAATGTGCTGGTCAGTGTCGTAATATGAGTATGTGGTATGAAAAATATATACCGGAGATGCCATGGAAGATAAATAAACGATGCCAATACAATCGATGAAGGGTTGGTTTATTGTCAAGATGATTTTAAGATGGACACATTTATTATGTGTGTCTATCTATTATGATTTCCTAGATGCCATGAGATGACTGCTAGATGTGAGATGCTGGAAAGACTTGATTCGCCACAGTACCCACGGCGAGATACCTGATATATGGAGATGTCCGATGATGTTCTATGACAAGTAGAGATGTTTCCCACCACACCGGCCCGAGGATGACTCCCCCGCTGGTCCATTCCAAATAGAGACTATAGTGTTTGTGTGGAAAGACGTTCGCAAAAAACATTATATGTGGAAATAATGGTTGTATATTTGGAATTAGAAAGAGTAAGATTGAGTTTAAAAAAAAAAAATTTTTTGAATTTTTTTTTTAGAATTTTTTTGGAATTTTTTTAGAATTTTTTTAGAATTTTTTTAGAATTTTTTTAGAATTTTTTTAGAATTTTTTTAGAATTTTTTTAGAATTTTTTTAGAATAAAAATAACTTTTTTCTTTATTTAAATTATGTGTGATAGATATTAATTTCATTGTTTAAGCGTCGGGGCGACGCTTGAAAGGAGGGGGGCATGTCACGATTCGTATAAATTCATATTTTTCCTAATTTTAATTAATTATTTAAATAACATCCTGTACATAAAACTTTGTTTAATTATGTCAACAATTTGTTTTAAATAGCAATAATGTGCAAGGTTGGTTATTTATTAATTATGAAACATTAGTTTTAATAACAATAAACTATGAGAAAGTTATAAAGGTAATGTCGAGGGGATGCAGGAGGCTTTTTTCCACAGGGAACGGATCCTCCCCATAGGAGGTCCCCCTTGTAGGAGATTCCCTGTAGCAGCTCCAGCTTAGACCTTCAGAGTCTAATTTAAAAGTCTATTTTGTATGTTGAAAAATTGCGTTTTAATAGTCGGGCAAGAGTTGTGACGTGTGTTCCAAATATTGATGAGTTGGTAAGTCTAAGTTTTATGTATTGTGTACTTATTATTACTTATTATTATATTGAGCCCGTATTTGTGTATGTCGAGTTAAGTTAATTTTAATATTATATTTGTTTTGAGAAAACATTGTGTTTCCTTCAGCCCTTTTACAGAGACGTGTCAGGTTCTAACATCAAGAGTAGAACCCTTATACAGTTAAGGGCTACGAAGCCAAGTTTAAGGCTAAATAGTGTGTTTGTGATTGAGGCCCAAATTCATATATTTTGTTATTTAACCCCCGGGACATAGTCCCATAATTATTTAAAACACGTAAATCGTAACATTTTCTTTATAAAAACACGTACAACGTGACAATACTACTCCTAAAGAAATAGGGGAAACTATTAGATTCCTGAAAAATAGAAAAGCTTCGGGGAAGGATGACATAAGCAATATTCTACTTAAAAACATCTCCAGAAAGGGGGTTGTACAACTGAATTACATAATAAACGCAATTTTCAGGCTGCAACATTACCCAAGCAGTCTGAAAATAGCCAATATAATTCCCATTTTAAAATCCGGAAAAAACCCAAAGAACGTTGACAGTTATCGACCAATCTCGTTGCTCAACACAGTAGCTAAAATAATAGACAAAATAATATTAATCAGACTTCACAAAATAGAAAACGAACTACGAGTTATCCCGCGGGAACAGTACAGTTTCAGAAGCGGACACAGTATTGTGGTACAGGTCATTAGAATTGTTCATAACGCCAAAGAGGCAATAAATAATGACCTGCAAACGGTATTAGTGGCTTTAGACAGTGAAAAAGCTTTTTATACCGTCTGGACCTGCGGACTAATTCATAAAATGCTTGTGAGTGATTTTCCCGTTCATATTGTGAAAATAATTCAATCATACATTACAGACAGACAATTTAACATTAAAATAAACAAGACAATAACAGGACCCTACACTGCGCAAGCGGGAGTACCCCAGGACTCAGTACTGTCGCCCCACTTGTACACCATTATGACCAATGACATGCCAATGGGTGATAATGGGGTACAAACGGCACTATACGCCGATGCCATCTGTCTTTTTGCTAACGACAGGTCAGCCGAGACAACAGTGAGAAAGCTGGACAACCATATAAACTGGGATTTAATCCCCTATCTAACAGAGAATAAGATGAAAATAAATGAAACAGAAACTAAGAGTATGATGATTATTAAACGACGTAGTCAGGGAATAATGACTCCTTTGAAAATAGGAGATCAGGAAGTCCCTACTACTAGCAAAATCAAATACCTAGGTTTTATGTTAGATAGGGGGTTAACATTCGACCTCCACATCAAGGACAGAGTGGCTAAAAATCACGTAGCCATTAAAACCCTCTACCCTATTCTTAATAGAAGAAGCCGAGTCACTCTGTCCAACAAACTCCTGATGTACAATACCATCCTACGCCTTATCCTAACATATGGTTGCCCAGTTTTTTGCTCAATAGTAAACTGTCATTATATAAAACTTCAAATAGCACAAAACAGGTGTCTTCGGCTAGCCCTGGGCTATGATCGTTATGCCAGAATCACAGTAATGCACCGACAAACAGATACAACACTAATCAAAGACTACGTACTAAAAACAGCCGAGAACTTCTACAAACGTTGTCTCACCGATGATGTTAGGAATAATATCCTAAACATACATCGAGGGGATGGCGTGCGTAGAAAGCACAGCTGTATACACGCCAAACTTGACATTTACAGACAATAACTAGACTAGACTAGAAGAATTTTTATTTACAAATGTTAAAACAGACAATAACATTCCTCCATAACGATCACAGACAAACTAAGTAACAGCTCACGCCGACTGGGTACTTGCACAAACCAGTCGGATGGGGACTGAACGGTAGACTAGCCATCGAGGCAACAACCGCGATTTTTGCGAAAATTGCCGCGATGGAAGGTCTATCGATCACTCAGCCAGTGAGTTGTACTAAACAAACATAGACCTAATCAACAAACGCACACACAAGGACAACCCTGTTTTTTCTAGCTTTTTCAGGGGACAATAACCAGAACAAAAACACGACAAATCCTTTAAATAACATTCCATTCCTGATTCTAAAAAAAACCCAAAACCCCCTAACAATACCGCTCAGGTAAAGAGTAAGGGCTGCTACGTTTACCAGAAATATTTAGTCGTAAATAAATATTGTAAATGGCGGATATACTCTATCCTCCATGGTCCGCTCGGGTTCGGATAAGTCTTGAATAAATCATTAAAATTTGAATAAGTAAGTCTCTGTGAATTCGGATTTGTCGCTACCTTATCTGAAACCTTATTTCATTATAATATCTTAATGGTTAGTGATTTTCTATATTTTTATCATTAATCGACAATCAAGTTTAGTAAGTTTTAAATGTAGTGGCGCTCAACATTCTTTTTCAAAGTAATACGAGTTGTTTAATAACCTGACCCACTCCCCAAAATCATAAGGGCTTAAAACACTATAAAAATAGATAAAATAACAAGATCACGTTTCAACTTTTTGAGTAACAGCTACTTGAAAATTTTGCTGCGCGAAAAAAAAGTTGGCCATATTATGGTTAGCTATAAAAAACGATTTTAGCCAAAAATTTTTCCCCACAAAACTGTAAAACTTTCGTCTGAAACGTTTTTTTTTATATAAAAGCGGTATATAGCTGTAACGCTTTAATTTGAACACCCGGTATAGTGTTATCTATAGAATACAACAAAAATTATAGATTTTTTGATTTTATTACGTCAAAAAGCTAATTTTGCAGTGGATGAGCAAATAGAGAGCTGGCCCACACTTCAAAAGTTACAACTTGATGGCGCCACCTATCAGTGTTGAAACTTAAAACTTGAATAGGTGGTTTGTGACTTGGCTAAGCGATTCAAAATGGTGGCTATCGTTTATCTAATAAACGACTATTGATACACGTTGAGGAGAAAATCATGCGCTGTGGCAATGCCAGAAGGACTTATGTCTATATCTCCGTTGCTGTTAATGTGATTCAAACAAAATATTGATTTTAAATTATAAACATTAGACAGTTTCCGTTGAATTCTGTTTTCCTCATTCGAATTGAACGATTAATGGTAGAGATATAGACTTAGTTCCTTTTAACATTACACCTGTTTTATTTTTTATTCTTCAACGTTAATCTATGCCACGTCTACCTCATAATGCTGTTTGTTCCATTTGAATCGGATCAATAACAATGAAGATATAGTCCTTCTGGCATGATTTTTCTCCTACGTTAATTTCTTTTACTATCGCGTTTTTTTTTTATTCATTCGATTTGGCCTAATAACAATAAAGATGTAGACTTAAGTACTTTCTGCATTATTACTGCACATGACTTTTTTCTTCAATGATATTCCCTTTTAAACCCTAAAATCAGATTCACGATACCATTACTCTACTTGGTGATCATTCAGAACCCCAAAACCCGCAAATTAAAATTCAAAATCTACAGTAAATGCACTATCGCAGGTTATTTGATTAATTTCTACTTAAAGTACCCTTTTTCACTGAGACATCATATTACTAATCTTTAAAATTCTTCTTTATTAAAGGATATAATATATTAATTTCAGGGTAGTAGTCTACGCCATTCCAAATCAAGAGGCCGCCAACTGTTGCAGATGTATTGATAAAAGAGTTTATCTGTTAATTTGGAGTGCCCTTGGAGATCCTCAGTGACCAAGGTAGAAATTTTAAAAGTAAAATCTTCTGTGGAAACTGTGACAGACTAGGCATGAAGAAAACCAGAACCATAGCATTGCTCCCACGATCCGGTGGCATGGTAGAGCGAATGAATAAGACCATTGGTAAAAGTGGTTTCAAACTATCAGCGAGATTGGGATCAGTATCTTCCGCTCTTTGCAATGGCTTATAGATCTGCAGGCCAAACACCAGCAAAGGTCTTTTTTGGGCGTGAGATGAGACTACCGTGCGACCTCGAGTTTGGATGCCGACCTGAAGAAGATGTAGCTGGTGAAGTTTATGTGATCCAGTTACGAAGAAGAATGGACGATATTTGTTAAAGTGTCTACGTAAAAATCCGTAAACGTGGCAACGCCGAGAAAGTTCGTAGATCTTGTGCGATTACGTAACCACCCTTCCCGCGCATCTCGGGTTAAAACAACAATCGTCACAGACACCAGACACGAGTCGAGCACGGAAAGTCAGCGGTAAAAGACACAACAGACATTTCATTTTTTCAGTTCGTTAGTTCATTGTTTCTTTTTATAAAACTTATGTTCATTTATTTTTAATACAGTCCATTGTTTGTCGTTTAGTGAAATAAATAGTTGTATTTTAATTACAACCGAAAAGTTATTTTACAATATGCATAAATTGGTCCGCTTGCGTCTTAAATTGCCAGCGATAGGATTAATAAACTGTACGATACTCAAGCTACAAGGAAGGCGAAAAAGTCTGGCTCCATAACCCAAAAAGACAAGGATTATTTTTCGAAGCTTCAAAGGTCTTGGCAAGGTCCGTACTTCATCAAGAATAAAGTTAATGATGTAATTTACCGTATAAGTAAGATCCCAAACGGTAAACCGAAGGTAGGACATAGGAACAGGCTGGCGCCATTTGAGCGTGCCCATGAAGAGGAAGTAAAACAACTTCAAGAAACACCTGACCTTGTCTTTGAAGAATTTATAGGTGCATATGGAGGTACTGGAAAAGCAAGATATGGTGTTATGACGGAGCAACAACAAGATCTGCTCTCGCTTCCAAAAGACTACTCGCTACTAGCATCAACGATGCGCGAGGACTGGCATATGTGTTCCGTAAGAAGTTTGTTCGACTGCTAGAACTTGGAAAAGCCTTAAAACTTTAAAACGAATTGCGATACCTTTTATATATTGTAACAAAGAACAGCTTCCGAGATCGATCCACTTATTATGATGTATGGGAAGCATTACTTAGTTTAAGGGAGCACGTACTGGAGTCCAATGTACAGAAACTAGCCATGTCGAAGATAGAAGGAAATTAGCTGGATTGGAGGATAATTAGGAACATAATGGAAGTAGTCTGCAGCCATTCGCCCAGTGTCCAGGTTACAGCGAAGATATTCCCTTGTTACTTCCATGCAACTGGAAATCGTTAAAGAGGGTTTAGTTGCAGATACAACCATTCCGTTTTAGTTTCGTTAGAGTTCCAGGAGGAACTATCTCTTAAGAAGGGGGCAATGTATTGAGAAACATTTCATTATTCAGTCATACTCTAATTCTTCAATTTCCTGTCTGTCTTATTTGACCTTTAAGGCTCAATCTGTCCAATTATCATACATAATTAAACCCCTTAAGACCAAACATGTGACGACTATGGCGAAGGCGCTTTCGATTACGTTCCAGGAAACCACCAGAATTTTTAATGTGTATAAAAATATTGGTGCAGGAACACGTAGCAGTCAGTCAGTCGTATACGAATAGTTGTGAAGATAAATAGTGAACAATTTATAGACATTCGAAATAGATATAAATTAGAACAATATTGTTTTAAAATAAATAAGTGTTCAAATAAATTATTAACAAATATACTGTTGTTTAAAATAAACAGACGTAACAGTATATTTTATATTTACTATATTGTATTGATTTTTATTTATTTTATTATTATAACTACTATTATTGTTCAAAACCTACCTATCCACTAACGTTAAATTTGTACACAAGTTCTAAAATGAATATGTTCCTTAAAAAGTTATATTTTTTATAAATAAGCAATTTAATTTATTGTTATAAATAATAGGTTTACATTTTCCTGGTGCAAATATTATATAAAGAAACTTACGATAATTGCCGCCAAGTAGGAAATTTCGAAAAAAATTTGCTGTTTGTAATCTATATTTTCGGACAAATTCAAAATATAATCAGTACTATCTATAAATGATACAAATGTCATGATTAAAAACCATAAAACTTTCTTTCCGAAAATTGCATTTACATTCCAAATTATTGATACATAATATCTGTATGTAGTTTTAAACGTTTTAAATTTGTCATTAATTCCGTTTTTTGTGCGATAAGGATTTTTACTTAGTTGTTGAATCCAATCGCAAAATATTTTTTCTCTAGTTTTCAGTATGGTCGCAATTTCCAACAAAAAACCGGCTACAGCAAATATTTGTAATAAGAAAATTAGACAATAACAACCATATAGAATATTTGGGATATCTGATAACCAAAATCTTAAAGATGAAAATAGAGCCATACATAAAAGAAGTAACCATACTGCCACTTTCCACAATATTTCAATTTTGGAAGTCACCTTATAACAGTTCGTAATCTTTTGCAAGTACAAAAGTTGTTTGTATAATGTCTTCCAAGTATCTTTTTGTTTACAAAGATAATAAACTGTCATTAAATTAAAAGTCGAATAAATTAATAATAGCGCAGTTGTGAATATAGCAACATCAAAACGTTCAAATCTTGTTATAATAAAATATCCTGATAGAGTAATGCCCAATGTAAGACATGTTGTTACAAATTTTTGATAAAGGTCTTTTCCATTTCGTGAGATAGAAGGAAATTGTCCCAATAACGCGCCAATGCGTTGCCAACAATTTAAAATAAAATCATCTTCATACTTTTGAGAATATTCTAGAACAATGTCGCTCATTTTGAATTTATTTTACGACTACACAGCTTCGTGTTCTACACAACTAATCAGGTATTGCGTTTAAAAAAAAATAATCATTGTCAACACGTTAATTTATTATTCATGCGGTATCTAAATAAAATATGTATTAAAATGTATTATTATTTTAACGTTACAAGAATTATGAATTTAATATTGCGAGACAAAAAACATTATGGATAAATACCTAATTAGAATTTTTCTACTCACCTATAGTTTTGCTCGTACACAATTTTTCTTTTTCCAAATTTAAATATCAATACATGGATAAAAAAAGTACCGAGAGTTATACATTGAGAATATAATAGACTCTTTTATGATATAAATGGATTATCTTTGATCAATAATCAGTTTTACCTTAGTGAGTAGAACTTTATTATTGTGTGTTATTTGAACTTGTGGTTATTTTGAATTGGTTATTTAAAGTAGCTTTAGTTCAGATACCCATTTAAGTGTATTTTATACTTAATAAAAAAATTTAAAAATAAAAGTTCCATTTTGGAATTTATAACTGGCGCAGTCAGTAGGATACACGCGAGTTGTGAAAAAGTTTAATCGAGTTCGCTGTTGCCGGGCCGAATATTAACTTTTCGTGACTTTGGAATTTTAATTCCTCAAGTGTGGTTCCTAACGAAGAATTGGTGGACGTCATCCTTTTTGTGGCGACAGTCTAACCTCCAATCGTCGATTATTGGACATCAGCCCATGTTGGGACATCCGAAACGACAATCAGAAAGCAATTGAAGAAAATAGTAAGTGCCAAATATCCTTTAATTTCCCTTTCCTTTAATTTAGAGGTATTAAAAAAATTGTATTATTATATAATTTTGAAACTATTTTATATTGCATTTTGAATATATTTTATGAGTGAATCAGAAATTGATACTTTGTTAGAGCAATTTGCAAATATATCGTTACAAGATAATAAATCAGATAGTGTAGGAAGTAATTTAATCATGACACCTCCAGTAGTTGAACGTAGACAAGTGAATTGGGACCTTTTTAAGTCCAAAATAGATAACATAAAAACTTTTGATGGTGATAGTAATTCACTAAATAAATTTATAAATATATGCGAAAGTTTGATTGATACTTATAGATCATATAATGACCCAGAATTGGATGCACATATAATAGAATGTATCCAAGAAAAATTAGTAGGAAACAGAATTGAAATTAATACTTGGATAGGTTTAAAAAATGCTTTGTTACAATGTTTCTCCGATCGAAGAGATTTAGATTGCTTAGTGCAAGAATTGACGCGTAGCAAACCCCACAAAGGTGAACATTTAATAAATTTTGCGAGTAGATTACAGTTATTAAGAAGTAGTGTTATTCAGCGAATAAGTAATGCTCCAAATTTAACCCCAATGGAAAAACAAATTCAAAGTAATCATTATGCTAAAACGGCTCTAAATACATTCGTTGCAGGATGTACGGGAACACTAGGGTGGCCCTTAGTTACTCTTGGTAAAAAAAAAGAATTATTTTTGTTGCGCTACCTCCCCGTTTAGTGCTATTAGATGAAAAAAAAAATGTGTGCAAAATTTCAGCTCTATCTGATAAAGGGAAAGGGTGTCCCAAGAGCCTTGATAATATCTGTTTTATTTCTTATGTTGAGAAATATTAATTACATGCAAAAAGTATACAAAAGTTTTTAGAACTGAAAATCACTTCTCTTGCTACAAATCCACGCTCTGTAACACAGAACGAAAGTCTATAAATCAACAATATACGCTTTACCAAAGCGGGGTGTGACAAACCAAATAAAAAAGAGGGGATAAGGCAACGTGTGGTGGCTTCAAAGAGGTTAGAAAGGGTAGAGGTAACATAGGAAGCATTTCTCGCTGCGCGAATTTTGCCAAAACCGAAAAACTGGGTGGAAGGAGTAGGGAGATGTTCTGGGCCGGACTTAAATATTTGTATTGTAGTACCTAATTTTGGTGGGTAATTAAAAGATGAAAAATTATGAGACGTTTGTTTGACTTTGTTTGTTAGCACGATTCATGTATGATGAGGGCAATAACACTTTATTAATATATAACTAGCTAATGGCCGATTCCACCGTTGTGTCAAACGGAGTTTAAATTATTAAACGAAGATTAAAATGAAATTGTTAATGTAAAAATGTCATTTTAAACTCCATTTAGTAATTTAAACTTCGTTTTCGTTAATATAAAAATGTCATTTTAATCTTCGTTTAGTATTTTAAACTTCGTTTAACAAAACGGTGAAATCGACCCTAAGTAAAAGTTTATAAGTACTTTTTGCTCGAATTACACACAAGATTTTTTCTACGATCACACCAAAATAAAATAAATAACTAAATTTTATAAGAAATTGGTTACCTTTTCGTTCGTTATAATATTTTGTTTATTTGACATAGGCCTACTGTTTTGGTACTTATATCCTGGTAATTATTTATGATTTAATTATTTACGGAAAATACCGTTCAATGAATTAAAATATTAGAAAGTCAATTAATAGTTATTTATATAACCAGTTACGATATGCCTTAGTTTGTGTAACGAGTAAATATTTGCAAACGAGCGGAGCGAGTTCCCGCAACATGAACGACTTACACAAAACGGCATTTTGTAACGTGTTTATATACAAGATTTTTTCTAATTTTGACTTGATTATTTATAAAATTGTGTTGAAAAATGATTCACCATCATTCTTGTGTAGGTACTTCCAATCAAATATTTTAGAAAATTGTTGTATTTGATTGCCCTACGACGTTTTTTTTTCAATAGTAATAATAAAAATTAGGGACATATGCAGTGTTGCCGATCTAATTTTTGACATTACCCGCGAGAAAATTGAAAAAAAAAAAAACATGTTTACCCATTAGCCTTAAAGAAGTACGTCAAAATTTTACCCCCAACATTTCTGGGCAGTTTTCAATAACGGTGTTATTTTAAAAATTAAACGCAATTTACAGCTTTTCTTTTTTTGTTTTCTTTTTTGTTTTTAAACGTAATGTCATATTTTCAAATGTGAAATGTCACTATTCATTGCCTCTTTTTCGATATTTGGTTTTTTCGATTTTTCGTTTTTTGGATTTTTGGATTTTTCGATTTTTTATTTTTAGATTTTTCGATTACTCGATTTCTCAATTTCTCGATTTCTCGATTTCTCGATTTCACGATTTTTCAACTTAGAAACCAAAAAAGAGGCAGTTTTATTTATTTTCATTTCGTAACTGGTGACATAATCAACTTTTCGTAATCAGTTGCATAATGTTCTACTTTATGCAAATGTCCATATAAATATTCATTAAATCTATTTAAGCCAAAAATTATTGCAAGGGCCTCTCTTTCAATTTGGGAATATTTTTGTTCGGACTTTGATAAGGTACGCGAAGCAGAAGCTATAGATTTTTCATTATTTTTTTTTTTTTTCAAGAACATGACATATTATTATCATGGCCCTTATTCCCACATTTGATGCATCTACGAATAATTTAATCGGCAACTCAGGCTGAAAATGCACAAGAGCATCATTTATTTTTGATTTATTCCAAAGATTCCTTGCAAAAATTATCCCAAATCCATTTCACCCATAAAAAATTAAATAAAAAAAAGTCCTAAAGCAAAATCATATCCTCCTTCCTGTTAGTGACTTAAAAAAAATACTTCCCAAAAAACGGTCCTCAAGCCAGGTTCCTCCATTTTGTGGCGATAGTACTGTTTTTTTTATTGTGATTATTTTCTTTGCGGAAACTTTGGCTTTACACTTTGAGTAAAACTGTTATAGAGAATTACTAAATAAATAGTTTTGAGAAAACTATTGAAACCAGTTGTGAAGTTTGAAACGAATAGATTGGCAATGAAATTGATATTTTTGTATTTGATTGTAGTTTCTCTTTTCACTTCCTAAAAAAAGATTCCCTATGAAACAAGAAATAGTAAACAGTTTATAATAATAACCTTTATTTGCTACTTATAACATGTACCAATAACCAAGTCCGATTCTGTTTATTTTCAAATCAACAAATATGGACGTCGACAGAATCTTTAAAAATTAAATATCTCACCGAAATAAATATAAGTTTCTTTTATCTCCGTCACATTTCGCAGGTTTATTATAAATAAAGCTTTTTACAACACATCTTGGCATTTTCAACGTTAATTTCCAAAATTTAAGTCAGTAAAATACCAAATTAATTCTCGTTGACACATTAAATTTGGATGGATAACGGTCTGACATGTGATGTTCTCAACTGTGATTGGTGGGTGTGAATCATTTTGAAATGGGATTATGCGCAGTGTCTTATGTTCCATCTAAGGTTTGTATAATCTAAGGGTGGCTCAAAGTTGTCTCAACAGGTCGAGAGTCAGTTCTCTACTGGAATTTTGCTGAGTGAGAAGTGAGAGCAAGTTTTCACGTCACGATGTGTTCTACTTCTACTCGTTTACGTGAAAAAATTTATTTACTCGGGCATTACTCGCATAATATAACTGGATGTAAATTGCCATCAAATAAACAGGTATTAAGTGTATTATTTTTTAATCTTCGGGTAGTGAAGTTAACTTTACGTGAAAGCGCCAGACTAGTTTTAAAAGAAGTGCTAATTTTTTGGGAAATGGCACGAATTCCATCTCAGGAGATGAGAAACTGTATACCAAAATTAGAAACTATGTACCAAGAATGGAGACAACTTCAAAAACTATCGAAGACTGAGAAAAAAAAAAGAAGAAAAGTTTATATCGAAACTCGATGATCTTTTTGACATTGCACATGCTAACGCTTTGAACATGATTTATATTGGAGAAGATAAACAATTTTTAATTATTCAAAGGAAAAAGGGACGGCCAGGATTTATGTACGGAATCGATCTCAAGGAATTTTAAATAACAACAAAAAGAGAAACCAGAATTATGGAACGAAAAAAGGCAGACGTGATGAGAAAAGAGCAAAGCGATCGTGAAATTGAACAAATGAGTAAGTATGCAAAATTTAATTATCTTCCATACAGGTAATTTTTGCTTGTTATTGTTAATTTTTTTGATTTCATATCAATAAATCTCTTCTTTTGTTTTAAAGTGCAAACTGCCGAATTGGTCTCAACCTCAAGCAGCAGTTTATAATCAGATGTGAGTGTAGTACCAGTTGCTGGAACATCCACTGCTAATATTGTGAATCACCAAGAGCAAAAAGAAAGAGAGGATTTCGTAACATAATGACAACTAAGCTATGTGCGGCTTTAGATAAATGTAAAATTTCTGACAGGGATGCAGTTCATATTCTGATTGCTACAATCGAGGAATTGGATCTTGATGTCCAGGAGTTTATCATAAACAGAAGTTTATCATAAACAGAAGTTCCATTCATTTTTATAGAGAAAAATACGCAAAGAGAAGGCATCTAAAATTAAAAAGTACTTCAAAAACACTAAATTACAAGCTGCAGTCGTGCATTGGGATGGTAAATTACTTCCAGCATTAACAGGTAAAGAGATCGTTGATAGACTTCCGGTGATTCTTTCTAACGGCGATACAGAGCAACTTCTTGGAGTGCCTGTATTGCAATCTGGAACTGGAAAAGAGCAGGCATCTGCTGTTTGTGAAACTCTCGCTGAATGGGGTCTGCAGCATTATATTAAAGCATTCGTTTTTGATACTACAGCAACGAATACTGGAAGTTTTAGAGGTGCATGCGTTTTAACAGAAAATATGTTAGAAAAAAATCTTTTGTATTTTCATCACATCACGTGTATGAAATTATTCTTAGAAGCGTTTTCGAAAAAAAGATGGGTAAAACTACAAGTCCAACTGTCCTAATGTTTAAGAAATTTCAAAACGCTTGGCCAAAAATCAATGTTTATAATTTCCGATCTGGGATTGAAAACGAAAAGGTCGCGAGAAACTTGAATCAGGGCGATATATATCGAATTCTTGACTTTGTTAGAAATATTTTAGACGAACAGCAGCCTAGAGAGGATTATAGGGAACTTTTATAATTAATCGTTATTTTTCTTGGCGAAAAACCCCCTCGTGGAATATCTTTTCGTGTTCCCGGAGCCTTCCATCATGCGAGGTGGATGGAAAAAGCTATTTATTGCTTAAAAATCTTTGTTTCGTGATAAATTTTTATTATCAGAAACAGAACAAAATGCACTTTATGATATTTGTATTTTTATTGTGAGTGTGTATATCGAAGTATGGTTTTGTGCGCCTTCTGCTGCCAAAGCATCGTATCAAGATTTCATGGTTCTTTCAAAACTTTTTGCATATCAAGCTATCGATCGTGATATCTCTCAAGTTGCTTTACAAAAACTAAGCAATCATTTATGGTATTTAAGCCCTGAAGTTGTCGCATTAGCTTTCTTTGATCCAAATGTGTCATTTGAATCGAAAATAAAAATGGTCAATGCTTTAAATCGCGAAACAGAAATCTCAATCAAAAATGAGAAGCGAATACAAATACAAATCGATGAAATCCCACAAATTTATCAACGACGAAATTGAACAATTCGTTTCCTCCGAAACTAGAGAATTTTTTAAAAGATTTGAATTGGATGATGAATTCCTTATGACAGATCCGTCGACGTGGCATCAAAATGAATGTTTTGTAAAAGGTCTGGAATTAGTGAATAAATTGAAAGTTGTAAATGATTCGGCTGAGAGAGGAAGATTATAATAAATTAGTTACGAAAAACGAACAACAAAAACAGTATGTGCTTCAGATTGTAAGTGATTATCGCCGACAATTTCCAGGCTATAAAAAAGAGACTTTATCTCTGCCTCAAGATTTGTAGTAAAAACATTTTTACATTTTTTTATAGATTTACAATTTTTATGTATCACTTTTTTGCATATAATTAATCTTTAACAAGATAAATAAATAAAATGGATATTTTTCTGTTTTTCTATGATTTTTCGATTTTCAAGGTCCTTGGGGCATGGGGCACCCTTTCCCTTTATCCGATTGATCTCAAATTTAAGAAAAAAATTTTTTTTCATGCAATGGCACCAAACTGGGGTAGCGCAAAGAAAATTCAAACTTTGAAAAATAAGGGCCACCCTAGGGAACACTAAAAAATAATATGCATTTGAAAAAGCCAGAGTCGCTAGAAGAAGCTGTTGCTTATGTTTCTAAATTTGAAAATTTTGAAACCTTGTATAATAATAATTCATACGAAAAAAACTTGTCAAAACATAATTCAAATTTTTATAATAATCAAAACACTGGACATTTTCAAAATTTTCAAAGAAATAATAATAATACTAATAATTCCTATATGTATCGAAATGCTAATAATATGAATCCTAATTATGATTTTTACAAACCAAATTTTTATTAAAATAATCAAAGACCAAATTATCTTTCAAATTTTTATCCCAGAAATAATTTTGAAAATCCCCATTACAGAAATCAAAATTATTATAAAAGAAATTTTAAACAAAATCCAGTAAATAACCAACAAATAAACTCGTTTGAGCCTGTCTGGATTGCATATTACGTAGTAGATATTTCATTTCAGTCATTCCACAGTTTTCCACCGACAGTAGCAGGTTAAAGCACGGTTTAAAGTAAACTTTAGTTTGCGTGAAGTTGAGAAACATTGAACTTGAAATGGTTAAAGTGAAGGGAAAATCGAATTGTTTGTCTCTTTCGAAAAAAGCACAAATTCTAGATGCTAATAAAGGTTTAAACGTTACCGTACTGGCGAAGAAATATGGCATTGCTAAGTCCACAGTTTGTCTTAATAAAAACAAAAGAAATCAAATTCTTGAAAGGGTTAGCAATACCTTAAAACCAACCCAAAAATGCACATTAAAAAAGGCTGAATTGCCGGAATTGGAGATGCGACTTTATAGATTGTTTCTTGCTCAACGTGAGAGGAATATGCCAGTTTCAGGTGACTTGATCGGGCAAAACGCCTTAAGTTTGAGTATGAGTTTAAATGATGGTGGTTTTAAAGCAAGTGATGGTTGGCTGCAGCGTTTCAAACAACGTCACGGAGTAAGATTATTGAATATAAATGTAGAATAACTTTCGAGCCAGCATGAACTTATGGACCCATTTAAAGCAAGATTAAGGAGAGTGATTCAAGAACACAATTTAAATGAGCACCAGCTGTACAACGCTGACGAAACTGGATTATACTGGCAGTTGCTACCGGATAAAACCTATGTTGCTTTAGCTGAAAAAACAGCCCCTGGAATGAAGCTTGCTAAACAACGAATCACGTTTTTGGGTTGTACAAATGCTTCAGGCTTACACAAAATCAAACCATTAGTCATAGGAAAAGCCAAAAATCCTCTCGTTTATAGAAACAGTAAAAATGCATGGATGACAGGCTAATTGTTCAAAAACTGGTTTTTCCAGCAGTTTGTTCCTGAAGTAAAATTGAACTACCATTCACATAGGTGCACAATCTGACTAGCTGTTGATTTCAGGTTAAGAGTTTTTTGAAAATTCAAAAACTTTCAGAAAAAGCGATGTTACTTCTGGACAACGCACCATCTAATCCACCGGCTAAAGAATTAAGAACTAATGACGGAAATATTTTTGTGATGTTCATGTCGCCAAATGTAATGCCTCTGATCCAACTCATGGACCAAAATGTACTCAGACTCACCAAACTTTATTATAGAAACAGTTTACTTAATTGCATTGTGGCTGGGGACGATCCAGTCGGAATCGCCCTTAAGAAAATTATATTAAGGGACGCAATTATACATTTAGTAGCCGTATGGAATAAATTAAGTCCTGATGTTATCTCTAAATGTTGGCATAATATTATGCTAAACGTCAGTTTAGAAACTGACCAAAGACAACTGGATGAAGACGACTTACCACTCTCTGTTTTACAACAAAGGCTAAATCAAAATAGGGTTGTTGACATTGCTCTTAAGGATACAATCGCCCTGCTTCAAGCAATAGAGCCTGTAAGGTTTAAATTCAAATGCCTAGATTAACTTATGTACAGTGTTTTTTCCGAATATATGTAAATATTTCGTTTATTTTTAGAATTACAGGTCAAGTACACTCCTCAAGATGTAAAGGAATGGAACAAAGATACAGTTTCAACTGAAGACAGTGATCAAGTAGATGAGTGTAACGATGACAATGAATCCGAAGGAAGTTAGTGTGAGATCCTTCCAGACTCAGGGACTAGAGTAGCACATTGTGAAGCAGTTAAGGCTCTAGATGTTGCAATAAAATGGGCTCAACAGAACGCATCAAATATAAGTAAAATCATGAAATTTATGAAAAAGCTGTCTTAGCCAATCTGTCTGTTAAGCAAAAACAATCAAAATAACTTCATATTTTTCTGCAAGGGATTTGAAATAAATGTATTCTTAAAATAATAAAAACTATTATGCAGTTTGACTATGTTTTTTAATATTTTTAAAACCTTCATTAGTATGAACAGTTTCCGTAATATGAACGCGTCAGGATTTTTTGTGTTCATATTACCGAGCTTCTACTGTATCTTATATTTTATTTAATAATAAAATGTGAAACCAACTCTCCAAATTAGACCGATTATAACAAATTAATTCCTTAAATTTGGCATATCCACCTAAATTATTTTGTAAAATAAAAGTTTCGAATTTACTAGTTCCATACTTTATTTTATAAAATAATTTATGTGGAAATCATTTAAAATTCAATTTAGAACTATTACCTATTACTAAAAATTATAATTTGAATTTACCGCCATCTGTCAATTGTCATTTTAGTTCCTGCTCCAAACTCAAGGTGGCGCTAATTTGGTTTAAAAGTCTACCATTGGCGTGGGGTCTCTAGAAGATACGTGCTTTGTGGTACAACCAGTGCCACAATTAAATAAAAAATATTTTACCAAACAACAAGTTTTTCGACCATTAACACCAAAAATGTTTTCAAGCCAAACCAAATTCCAGAAAGCCAATTGTCTAAACCAGAACCGATGTCAACGACATCAAGAAACCCTTCTTTCCAATCAAAGAGACAATTTTATGATAACAGAAATTTCCAAAATTATAATTCAAGACCATACTTTCGAAGAATTAAATTCTAATTTTTGCAATGATACCAATTTAAATAAGCATGATTATGATCATACTAATTTTAAAAAATCTTAATCAAATTAAATTTGAAAATGAATCAATTAAAAAAGGTGACTTTGAACAAAATTTTCAGGTACCAGCCTCATTGATAACAAAAAGATAGTAGAATTGCATAATATTTCAAACAATGCATTGCCTTATATAGAAATACGCGAACTCAAGCTCAAACTGATTATCGATAGAGCATCTTGTAGGTTAATAATAAAACATTTAGTAATTAAAAAATATTTTCCGCAAACAATTTACCATTCAGAACTTATCAACAAGCATGGGAAGTCGCAAGATCGATTACCAAGCCTTAGTGCCAGCGTTTGCAGAGTTTAATTCTGATAATAAATACATATACTTTATTGTTTACAATTTTTATACACCTTTTGATGGCGTATTAGGTTTAAAAGATTTGATAAACTTGAAACTTGATTATAAACTTGACTCAACAAAAGCTAATAGGTAATAATTTGATATTCCATTTAAATATAGTCCAGGCAAAGAAACAATACTTTCTTGTTGTGAAGTTATAAAAATAAATGAATTAAAAGGAAATAATAAAGAAGGAATAGTTCCTCCTCCTTCTTTATTAAATAAAAATATATCGGAATTCAGCAATTTTGAAACTAAATCTACAGAAGATATTTGTTTTGAAACAAACATGTATAAACTTTTTGAAACTGAAACTATTGATAATAATTCACAAAAAATCAACACTAATTTAGACGAAAATAATTTAGTAGTGGAGATATTGCATCTTCCAAATAAAATAGACGAACTTAATACGTTAGAAACAGAATATTTAGATAAAAATATAGATTTAATTGATGAAATAGTTCAACCTCTTAAGGATTCTCTGAATCAACTAGTCTTTCCTAAATTTTGTCAAAAAATAGATATTATAGATAAAGATGGAATATTTGATAAAAATCAAATATACAGATTAAATGTCATGCCAAATAATAATAAAGAGTTTTCTAAAATAAATCAGTGTGTTAAAAAAGAATTTACATTTTCAAACAAAAATATTGAAACTAGAATAAATACAAAATATAAATACAAGAAAAAATTAAAGAAAGATTTTTTATTACCTTATAATAAAATTAGGACCACAATGAAAAACCAGGAATATACAAATGTAACAGGAAGAAAATAAAATTTAAATGTTTTTCAAACTTTAAGAGAAAAGGAACAAAATTCAAAAACTACTACTAGTTAGTTTTAGAAATAAACCTAGTTTTATTTAAAACATACAATATACTTTTAATTTTAATTTTATCAAAATAAAAAATATATATCTAATTAATCTATAGATGCATAGGATATTACTAAAAAATTCATTAATTAAAAATTTTACAAAAATAACTACTTCTTTGAAGAAAAATTTAAAAATAGAACATAAAGAAGAATTTATAAAATGCTTTAATAAGTTTCAAAAATAAAATATTTTCTACTTTTTACTGCAAATGAAATAAAATTAAATAAAATAGTTCTGCAAGAATTAAATCGACTTTATTCTAAACCTAGATCAAATAGATATATCGGAAATATTAGCAGAAAACAAACATTTTACACCAGATAGACTAATAAAAAATTCAGTATTTTGTTATAATAGTAGTATACATTCAGTGACAAAGTTCACGCCATTTGAAATAATTAAAGGACACATTAATAATCCAAACCCCTTTCATTTAGACGATCACTTAATAATTTCTAATTATGTACAAGATCATAAGCAAATTAGTAAACAGACGTATAACAAAATTAAACAACGTAATGAAGAAATAAAAGAAAATTTAATAAACAAATTAAATGAAAAGAGATCTGAACCAGATAATTATTCTAAACAAAAGTCATGTTTTGTCAAAACAAAATCGAGAAATAAAAAATTATCAAAATTTAAAAAGGCAAATGTCATTGAAGATAAAGGTATTTTATTAAAAACAAATAAGGGTACTTATCATAAAAGTATTGTTAGAAAACCGAAAAATAATTTAGAAAAATTGTTACAGCATACCAACGAAAATGAAATCCATTTAGATAACGACGCTGATATACTTCTGATATACAGATCATTCCGATCAAAAATTTTCTGCTTCCCATTCAGTTAGGAAACGCTTAACTTTTTACAGGGTGTATCAACGATGCGTGGGTGAACGATAGCTGCTTCCCTATATGAGATAAGAAAAAATGCTTTAAATAAAAGTTGTAGAGGGCATTGAAAGCTACGTTCCAAAAATTACTACCAATATACAGGGTGTCCGATAAATGTATGAGTTATCGAAGTAATGTTTTTTTAAAGGAAACCCTATATATTTTTACTCCATTAAATTTCTTTGGAAGAGTGTTTCTCAAAAATATAGGGTTGTATGGGTTTATACTGGGTGGTTAGGAATTTATGGTGGGATTTAGGTAACAAAGTGGGTTTATTCAACATCAAATATCTCTAAATCAATAAATTGGAATAAATTTTTTTTTCTGCCGAATATTCTCGAAAATGGTGTATTTTCATTTCCTATTCATAATTTTACCGAATGGCGCGTTTCCCATACAGGGGCAACCAAAACTCGGGACCACTTTTTTCTCAGTTTTTTCAAATGGAACACCCTGTAAATGAGGCCATACCAGGATAGCCCATACCATGAGCTTTCAGAAAACGTAGGGTTTGCCTACTTGATTTTTATCGGAAATGTATCTAATTCTTAAGGAAAGTATAAAAAAGTTATAAAAGCAATAACTATTTATTTATTTCATTCGAAAAAGCATAAATTCACATCAAATGTTCGAATAATCTCCCATTTTGAGCTATGCACAAATTAAGTCTATCTACATTTGCTCTTCTAACTTCAATTAAAGTTGATTTTGTAATAGAGTGAAAAACTTCTCTAATTCTATTCTTCATGTCTTCTGGTGTCGTTGGTTTTTCGCGGTAGACCTCTCCTTTAACATATCCCCAGAGATAGAAATCTAGAGGCGTGAGGTCTGGAGACCTTGCTGGCCACTGAATAGGTCCGTTTCTTCCTATCCATTTATTACTGCGCCATCTGTTTAAAAACCATCTTACCTGATTTTGATTGTGGGGAGGCGCGCCATCATGTTGGTAATATAACCTGAGTCTGGTGTCAATAGGTACATCCTCCAACAAAATTGGTAAATGATCTCGGAGAAAATCTCTGTAAATTTCCCCATTCAGTGGACCATCAAAGAAATGTGGTCCTATGACCTGATCCCCAATTATGCCCCCCAAACATTTATCGACCATCTATTTTGGTAATCAATTTCTCTGACCCAATGTGGATTCTCTGTTGAGTAGTAGTGACAATTGTGTCTATTTACTATTCCATTATTTTTAAATGTTGACTCGTCACTAAACAAAATGTATTTTAAAAAATTTGGTTTCTCGCGAATAAAATTCAATATATTTTCGCAATAGCGAACTCTGGTGTCATAATCCCTTTCATAAAGTTCTTGATATAATTCAGTTCGGTATGGATGAAGTTTATTTGTTTTCAATATTCTGTTCACGGAAGTGTGACTTATAATAAATCAATCACAATCTTAGGCATAAAACAAGAAAAATTTAAAGTTCATATGGAAAAATTCAAGCAGCTATTTATAACAGAATTAATACACTTGAACATTATACTAGTTTTCAGGCCATTATATCACAAATTGATTTAGATTTTCAAATGGCAATTTATTTTATAGATAATTTAGAAAATGCTATAACCTTTGCAAAATTAAATACTTTACATAATTCTATATTTTCCAGCTCAGACATAAAAAACATGATAAAATATTTACATAAAATATATAATGTTGATCAAATTCCGAAATTTACAAATGTATTAACGTATCATCAGTTCTAAGGAACGCAAGTATCAATTTCAGAGTCCAAGTTAATTTTTGCAATTTTCCTATTTTTGAAAGTAATACCTTTGAATTTTATCATTTATTCCCAATTATCCAAAACCAAAAAATGTATACACCTTTATTTCCCTATTTGGCACGAAAACATCAAGATACACAGTTTGAACGAGAAGAATGTCCATCCCTTGAAGAAATCGATTATTGTCAACAAAATTTCATCCCCAGAGATAATTATACCCTCCAACTTCTTGACGGAAGAACTTTGACAAATAGTCATATTTTAAATGTTAATTTAGAGGAATCAGTATTCGAACAAATCGCAGTAGATGAAGTCCTAATAATCCCGTCAAAACTTGAACAAATTCTTGCAAAATGTAACAGTAACAAGTATATAGACATAAGATTACCTGTACTAATAAAGATACCAAAATCTTTTGATATTTGGGCCAACGAAAGAAGATAGTTCAACAATATTCAACTGAGCAGAGGAAAGCCATTTATTTTAACAAAGATCGACATGAAGAAGATTCAAACTTCAAAATCTTATCAAGCTTCTAATACAACTAAATTAGATTTTAATGATTTATATGAAATTAATCAAATTTCTGAACAGTTACGGCCAATTAAAGAAATTCAAAATAATTTTAATTATTCAAGCACTTTTGGAACAAGTTTTATTTGCATAATTATTTTAATATTAATTAAATACAGAGGACAATTTTTAAGATTTATAAGAAATAAGAAACGAAACGAAGAAATTGAATTAGAAAATTCCACAGAAGATGTTTTGAAAAATAGCTCCATATTTTTCAAAACTTAAGGAGGGAGGAGTTATATATTGAGGATATAATAGACTCTTTTATGATATAAATAGATTATCTTTGATTAATAATCAGTTTTACATTGTTGTTATTTGTTATTTAAAGCTGTTATTTGAAGTAGCTTTAGTTCAGATACCCATTTAAGTGTATTTTATACTTAATAAAAAGTTTTAAAAATAAAAGTTCCATTTTGGAATTTATAACTTACATTAAAGGGCGCTTTAATAGTGGAAAATAGTTGGGTAGTAGAATTTAAAATCGGGATTTCAATTTTGTCATAGCGAAAGTTAATTTCTTTGTTCATATAAACTTTCTAAGGGGGTGATAGAGGGATTAAAACGTATTTCAAAAATTTCTAAAAAAGTAACGAGTATATATGCTTAAATACAGATTTTAATGGGAATAGCTAATTAAAGTTTTACATTTAATTTTAATTTTAGTTTTAGCGATTTTCGGGGCTGGTAGAGGGCTGAAAATATAATTTTATAATTGTGAAAAAATAACAAGCAGTTTTTTATAATAAAACGCATCTTTTAAATGCTATAGCAAATTTAAATTTTAACTTTAACTTTTAACTTTAACTTTTTTCGGCCTATCCTATTATTCACTGCACAAATGAACCAATTCAGATACCGCCCCTGCCCAAATGAATTTACTTCAGACAAAAACAGTCAAAAAAAAAAATCAATTTAAGATAAAATTGGTTTGTTTTAGTGGTTTTTCCAAAATAAGCCGTTGTTCGTGGTATAATCACAGCTTATACAATACAGCTAAAACACTCTCTTGGCGGCAACGGTTTGCGTCGATTCTGTCGCGCATCGCTTAGCTCCGCCTTCGGACGGAAAAGACGGCTTTGGCGTTCAGAAGCATACTTAGGTAAAATATTGGGCCGTGCGTATAATTTCGTTGATTGCATAATTTCGTTGAGCCTATAATTTCGTTGATTTTGTTTGAGCTCTCTGTTGTGTTAAGTTAAAGGTACTGTTATTATTTTTGTGACTCTTTAGCTGTGAGAGGAATGAGTGAAAAAAAAAAAGACATCATTCTGTTTGTGCAGTCAAAAGCTGTTTTAATTAGGGCTATACCTGCAAGAAAACATTCTTTCGTTTTCCCAAGGGCCCAAACCGATAAATACCACATTATAAGAAATTTTCATTGCTAAAAATATAATTTATACAGGGTGTCCCAATAGTGCGTAATTGTTCAATATTTGTGTTGTAGACACGCAAAAAAGTTTTAAATAAAAGTTATGGATTTAAAAAATACCTACATATTTTAAAAATATTTTTAAAAATACAGGGCGTCGCGTTTTTGCCTGGCAAATTAAAATGTATGTTTTTTAAATGGAACACCCTGTATTTTATTTCATGATGAAATTATTAAAAGCCTAAATAATTGTAAAGATGAGTTGCTACAGAAAAATGTTATTAGGTACGTGTGTAGTTACCTAATAAAAGCCTTGCGGATCCACTCCTGTGATATAGTTCTTCCATTATCAATTGCAGAACATAAAAACTCGTTCGGAACCTTTACCGACAATTTTGTTTGATCTGCCATAGGCGTAGATACCTACCTCATTTTATAAATTTATTTTATAAATACTTTTAATATATATCATATGCAAGAAAGTATTCGTTAAAAGGAAATCGAATCATTATAAATTGGACGTTATTATACGCCTTGATTTAGACAGATGCACTTAATTGTAGTCTTACTTGGACTTAAAAAAAATCATTATAGCTCGTTAACTTGCTACAACTAAATATTAAATTATAAAACGAAATTTCAAAGCAAAAACCATAAAGGAAAATAAATTCTTTGCAAATGAAACAAAAGGAAAAAATAATTCAATTCTAACGTATCTTTATAAATAATCATGGCAGTCTGAATTCTCTGAACTAGAGTCATCATTTGGTTGAATTATGATGGGTTGTAAAGAGGGTAATACTACATACTCATCTTCTTCTTTAATAACATGTTTGACACAGTTTTTCCAAAGCTAGAACTTTCTTTACGAGTTCTACAACCTTTTTACTCAGTTCTGGAGACTGATTACATTTTCGTAATTCTGATTTTACGTTTGCCCATATTAACTTTATAGTGTTAAATATGCAATAGTAAGGAGGTAGTCTGAGAAGAGTATGACCCTGTTCTTTGCACAGCTTGTCAATATAATACATTTTTTCCAACTTCATGCCTTTAATAACAGTAAGCAATTCTTTGTTTGTTGGGCCTTTTTTACGATCACTGGCAGGAATAGGAATATTTTTTTCAGACATAGACGCTAAAATTTGAGCTTTGTTACTGCTACTATTTGGTATTTTAAGGAGTCGCCGCGAGTGGTAGGATGCGTTGTCCATAACGATTACTGACTGTGGTGGAATGTTAGGTGAAATCTGTTCATTAAACCATTTTTCAAATAATTCTGCTGTCATATCTTCATGATAATCAGCTGCACAGTTTTTAATTTGTTTAGCAGATAATAATAAAGCATTAGACACGAAACCGTCTTTGCTTCCAGCGTGTACTATTATAATACGTTTCCGTTTAGAACATGGCCCATTTAAACAGCAATTTTTACTACTGTTAACCCAACCGAAATTTACTACATCGTGACTGTCAAACCATGTTTCATCTAGATAAATTATGTGTCTATTAGAACTTCTGTACTCTTCTATCTGAAGCAAATAATCTTGTCGCCATTGAACTATCCTTAACGATTCGGTGATTGCCATCTATTTATTCAATTTTTTGTATTTAAAACCACATGCTGACCAAACTTGACGCAATGTTTCCAAACTGGTATAAGTGTATCCTGGAAAATCTGCTACCTTCTGATGTATTTCTTCCAATGTTGGAACCCTGTTCTTCTTATATAAACTATAAATTGTCCATCGTATAAAATCTTGGGTAGCTCTGTCAACTGATTTCAGTTTTTCTTTACATGTTTTTCGGTTTTGTGAATGATCCACAGCAACTCCTTTTGTGACTACCCGATAAATGGAAAATTTATTTACTTTAGTTAATTCAGCAATTCTTATTATGATCGCATTATCAGACTGCTGAATATTTTCTTTTTTTAAACATTCGAATATATTTAAAATAACTTGTTGTGTTTTTATATCTAAATCCTTATTGTTAAAGTCATACCTGTCTTTAATCTCACTACACTGTGCAATTTCATTTTCTTCATTCGCACACGGTCTAAAGAACGCCATATTTATATTTATTAAAAGAAATTTAAATTAAACCAACCACCCATATAAAACACACCGCACGACAGTACTCCACTGATATCGCAGACTGTCTTCCAGGAATATTTTAGAACACTCCTGCCCTCCGTAAACCTTCGGCCAATACAGTGCATTTAAGTTTACGATTCGATGTTTTCATTGGTAAACAACGGAGATGATGAATTTTGACACATGTATATCAAGTACACGTGGACTGACCGTTCGTTTAATATTTACCGCATTGTATAAGGGAAGTAAACATTATTTTACGTTTCTCAATTTGACATGAGTGCCGTGCGTATATATTAAATATTGATGATTCCCCACATAACTGTGTTCTGCAATTGATAATGGAACCTCTCTTAAATATAACAAAGATCACGATGAATTAAATGATTTTTTTTTATTTCTTTTTAAGGGCATATGATAACGTCAATTCAGATACATTTGGTAATCCGCAACTGCCAAATGATAAATTTGTAGAACTAATTTTCAATATTAAGAAGATATTGTCACGAATTGCATTTAAAAATAATTAGATTTTTATTAAAGATAAAATAAAGTACTTTCCAAAAATATATTTCAACTTAAATTTTAATAAAGCCATTTCCAAAAATATAATTTTATTTCAATCTTTTTAATTTCCATTCAATTCCAATTTGTGTTTAATATTACATTTAAAGTTATTTAAAACAATAACAATCTTTTCGTCTAGTAATTAAAAACTTTATTTTATGTTAAAAATAAACAATGCACTCAATTCGGTTATGCTGATTCTACAATTTCAAAACAATGTTTGGGTCAGCTAGCCAAATTGACAAAACAAAAAATAACAACATTTTTGGCACAACCGAGGCTATAAGTTCTTCGGCTGTGACGAAAATCGGCAGTAGGTAATACTCTGCTGTATTACAGCAATAAAAATAAAAATAAAAAATAAAGTCGTGACATGTCAGCTTGCTGTTAAAATATGTGGTAAGGTTTTTTATAAATCTAATAAAAAATAAAATAAAATAAAAAAGGTATTTCTGAGAAAAGTAACTAGTTGGTTCTTTAAAGTCTTTGTAGTGTATATATTGTATATTTGGGGTGTATTATTATATTGGGGATTTCTGGACAGTTCAGGGGATTTTAGTTTGTATTTATTAAAGATTTGTAGTTTTTTTATGCAGTGACTTTTATTCCTTCCCAAGTAGCGTAAAGCCAAGCCAAGCGTAATAAATCATAAGAAAGGTTCTCCAGTGAGTATTTTCGGGTGGCGCAAAGATCTTCCTCAACTGGAAGATCGTTTGGGCGATCCGAAATACGCAGTGGCGTACCCCACGATTAATTGGTTTGCCTAACAAACCACTTAACGTGACAATATTTCAAAATAATTTTGAAGAACTGGCTACACTTAATATCCATGTAAGTGTAGAAAAAATAATTTTTCTAAGCCCACAGGGATATTAATTGTAGTCAGTGCACAAAACGAAAAAGTATGCTATTGCGTTCAACTAAACAAATATATTTCATATCCATTTTAGGTAGTGAGAACACTTTAAAAAAATTAAATCCACAAATTACAGTTTATATTTTGGTCACCCAAGTTCTATTATTTAAAATTTTTTAAATAAGTGACAATTCTGTCAAACTAACTGTCAGTATATATTTAAGTTATTGATATCAAATAGCATTTTTGTTTTTATTGGGTCCACATTTTAAAAAAAAATTAAATTTTATTCAAACTACATGATACTAATTTAATTACGAGTATTAAAACTAAAATCCTAAAATTGTCGGTGAAGATGAGGACAGAGCATCTGCCTTCCACTCGAAAAATCCGGGATCGAATCTAGGCCGAGGACTAATTAAATTAAATTAAATTAAATCTTTTTTTCATGTTTTTTTTTTATTTTATAAATTAGTTAAATTTGTAAATTATTTTAAAATTAGTTGATTTTGTCTAAATTGCCTAAAATAATTTTTTAAATTTGTAGATTTTCGTTAGTGGGTCGTAGAAAAAATATACTATATAAGTCGAGTGGATTGTCCATATCACAATCAGACGATTGAGTAATCCGCCTACGGCGTCGTGCTCAAACTTCGTCTTCGTGTGATATGGCTATCATATCCACTCTTGTTAAACAAACTACTATTTATTTGTTTTCTTGGTTTAAGTTTTACATCAGAAATAGGAACTAAATTAATTTACTTTTCAAGTTTTCTTATAAAAATTTACTTTCTCCAACTACAAATTTAGTACCTACGTAAAATTACTACTATTTATTGGCGCGTTTGAGAATCCACATGGGATGCATCTGAGATGTAGTAAATCTTTGATCACGTGATTCAGTATACGTAAATGTAATGGGACAGATGTGTCCGATGTGAATAAAAAAACGCTCGAGATGTAAAAAATGCATCCGATGTAGATTTTCAAACGCAGCATATGTAATTTCGTGTAATATTGTATTGATATTACCACAGCTTATACAATACAGCTCCACAACTCCGTGTCGGCGTCTTTGATCTGGCGGTCGAGAACCAAGCAAGACGGAATGGTGCTATCTCTGTTAGATTCGAGGGAAAAGTCGGGCCCGGATTAAACAATTTTTTTATTATTGAAAAATTGAAAACCTTGGCGTAATAAGGTTGGTTACATGCCATATTAAGTAAGTTTTGGGAAATTAAATTTTTAATTTGTTTTAAATTATTTTACTTCTAATCCGAAAAATGTGCTATTTTTTGTAATATTTATATTTAAATAATTTTTTTAATTATATTTGACAGGTTTAAAACAAATTTAAAACTTAATTTTTAAAAATTTACTTAATGTGGCATGTAAGCAACCTCATTACGCCAACGTCTTCAATAATTTCAATATTAAAAATATTTTTTAATCCGGGCCCGACTTTTCCGTCGAATCTAACAGAGATAGCACCATTCCGTCTTTCTTGGTTCTCGACCACCAAATCAAAGGCGCCGACACGGAGTTGTGGAGATTAATTTAAATTAATATTTACTCTGAACTTTGTGTCTTTATTGGAGTGAATACTTACATTTTCAACAAAACTTACCATAGTTATAAATAGATATGCGCTTTGATAAAGACCCGTTGGTATTATATTATTAATATTTGTTTTAGACAAATTTAATGCAAAATTAATATTACCGATAAACACTAGAAAAACAAATATTATAAATATTAATATCTTCTTTCCAAAAGAATGATTTAAATTCAAAACTATCAAAACAATATATTTGTAGGCTTTTGAAAACGTTTTAATTTTTATGAATACTTCATTTTTACAATACTGATGTTTAAACAAAATTTTGATCGAATTGCAAAGTAAGTCTCCCCTCGTTTTTAATATTAACGAAATTTCCAATAAAAAACCGCAAAAAGCAAACATTTGTAGTACTGTGAATAACCAATAAAATCCTAAATAAATACTAAAATAAGATGAAGATGACCACAATCTTAAATTTGAATACAGAGCAAGCGATAACATAATTACCCATAGTGTTACAAACCACAAGATTTTTGTTATTGAAACATAAACAGTACAATCAATCAATGTGTTTAGACAGAAGAGCAGATCATGGTGTTTTTTCCAGATGTTCCTTTCTTTAACTAAACCGTAGAAATGTGTTAAATTAAAAACAAAATAACTTAATATAATAAGTGATGCAAATATCAAACTATCTACGGCATTACTGTAACTTTTTGCCTCGAGATAAGCGGGTGCTATTGAAGCCAAAATGACACAGATCGACGCAATTGATTGTACATAGACCTTTCCATTTTCGGGGTTCCATGGAAATATACAAAGTAAGGCACCAAAGCGGTACCACCATCTTAAAAATAAATTATCTTTCATTCTATTGAAGTATTGAACGTTGAAATTACACATTTTGATTTTCAGTTGTCAACTGGTAATATGTCTGTGTTGAATTCATTCAAAATGGCGACTGTACTGTGATCGTGTTTCGAAAAAATAATTTCCCATTATAGTAATTTTATGAACATGCAAAACACGGTATTTGAATTATTAATATTTGTAACTCAACAAATTGTTTCAAGTGAAATTTTATTGTTATTACAAATTAAGTGTATTGTAATTTGTAAGCCAAATTATGTAGAAACAATCAATAATGTTCTTCTTTTATTCAAGAAAACATTAAGGCCACAGTTTCACTGTATTTTTCCTATAAGAAGCAAGAGTTCACCATTTCAGGTTGCATTTAAATTTCTCTGAAAGTATTAAAACGAATATTCTACCAGCTTAAAGTATAAGGTTTAAAGAAAGATATCTCCTATTTTTTATTTGTTCTCTTTATAAACTGAATTTAAAAAAAAATTATAAAAAGTGATTTTAAAACCAGAGCTAAAAAGAAGATTTCGTTTTTCATATTTTTCCAAGTATCCGGCCAAAATATTTCTAAATTTTATTGGGAAGTTTTTAAATCTAAGCGGAAATATGATTAAAAAATATTTAAGAAATATATTTGTCAAATTAGAGATTTTCTATGAGTACCTGTAATTGTGTATTTCATCTATTATTAAGTTATCGACATATTAAAACAATGTAGCAACTATGTTTAAGAGTTGGTTTTAATAGGTAAATTATTGTTTAGAGGTTAAAATTTTTAAATCAGTGATACGGCTGTAAGTCGTCTTTTATTGATTCCTAATTATGCCACTGCACTTTGGGGTAACAGTTCAGATGCAATTTTAATTTTTCAGCTGCAGAAGAAGGCTGTTAGAATCATAACTGGTTCGAAATTTAGAGAACATTGTCAGCCCTTGTTTATTCAGCAAGGAATAAAGCCTCTACCAACGATTTATATATTTAGTGTCCTTTTGGAAATTCATAAGAAATTATCATGTCTTTCTCGGCAGTCCGACATTCACAAATATCCCATCTGACAAGCTAACAACTTAAGAATAAATAGATATCGTCTAAATAAATCAAAAAATAATTCCCTCGACCTTGGTCTTTATAATGTATTGCCATCCGAGTTTAGGCTGCTGGAGTTCAATTCATTTAAGAAAAAATTAAAAACAGTTATGTTGACACATTGTTTTTATTCCGTGGAGGAATATATCGATCGGTGTAAATTTACATAGTTCTTAAACCTTCTACTCTATTTTGTTTTCTCTTTTCTTTTATATTTACTCACCTAACTTAATTTGAGTTATTTTATTCTACTTAACAATTATATGTATGTAGTTATTTCGTTGTGTAGTTCTGTATTTTATGTATAAAAATAAGCTGTTATTTTAATATGTACGTTTTGTGACTTGCTACGAACATATATTGTTAGTATGTAACGTAGTCAAATAAAACTTTACTTTACTTTACTTTACATACACTCCTATTCCAGTTCCTTCTATGGTTTTGGAACCGTCCGTATACCACTGAATAGCACGTCTTTCGGTTGCAAGCGCGATGGATTCTTGGCTCCATTCTTTCTTGCAGCCCAGCTCTGTGGTTTTAAAGTTTTTTACAAAATTGTACTTCTTTTGCATTTCATCCTGGAGCATGTCCCAGGTATCTTTAGTCCTGAAGCAAGTAGACTTTCGTCTGATTACTCCGTTCCTGATCATTCTATATCGTGTCCTTTTTGCCACATTCTCTATCATCAAATGTAGAGGGGTGAGGTTTAAGATCACCTCCATTGCGGCCGTAGGACAGGTTTTCATTGCACCAGTAATGCAAACACAATCTAGTCTTTGTACTTTTAAGATATTAGCTCTCGTAGTAACTAGACTAGTTCTGTTACTCCAGGCTATAGCCCCGTAAGTGATGATTGGTCTCACTATTGCAGTATACATCCATCGCAGTATGTTTGGGTTACATCCCCATCGTTTACCTGCAATGTTTCTGCATACCATTAGGGCTTTTGTGGCCTTATTTACTACTTCCTTCTGATGTGTTTTCCAGAGAAGTTTGTTGTCCAGGGTTAGCCCTAGATATTTGACTTAATTTTTCCATTCTAAATCTATCCCGTCTAATTTAACGGTTTTGAGGTTAAGTTTTCTTTTCCTTGAAATGGCTACTAGTGTTGTTTTTGTAAGGTTTATACTAAGTCCCACTTCACGGCACCATCTATTGGTATGTTCTAGTCCTCGTTGGACTATATCACACAGGATATTACTAAACTTGCCACTAGCAAATATGACTATGTCGTCGGCATAACCTTGACAGGGTATGCAGAGGTCAGTCAATCTGCATAGAAGTTCGTCTACGATTAGGTTCCACATTAGTTGGGATAGAACTTCTCCTTGTGGACATCCTCTGGTTGTGCAGATAGAGATGGTGTCCTGCCCTATCTGTGTCTCTGTAGTTCTCGTAGATAACAGCTGAGCCATCCATCTGGATGTGATGTTATCTACTCCTCTGTATGCAAGTGCTCTTTTTACAGCTTCGTGTGGCGTATTGTCAAAAGCTCCTTCTATGTCTAGGAAGGCACACACGACCGTTTCTTTGTTTGTCAGTGCATCCTGGATTACATCAGTCAACTGTACCAGGTCAGTTTCTGTAGATCTTCCTACTCGGTACGCGTGTTGGCTGTGTTGGAGTGGCACCCTCTCCAGGACTTCTGTTCAGATTTAATTATCAACAGCCTTCTCCATTGTTTTTAATACAAAGGATGTGAGTCTGATTGGAAGGAAAGATTTAGGATGTGTGATATCCTTTTTCCCTACTTTTGGAATAAAGGTGACTCTGGCCCTTCTCCATGCTTCTGGTATAAATCCCAGCTCCAGACTGCTCCGGGATAGCCGGATTATGTGTGGTAGTAATTCCTCCTGTGCCTGCTGAAGCAGGGCAGGAAATATTCCATCTACACCTGGAGACTTAAACGGTTCGAAAGTGTTTACGGCCCACCTTAACCGATTTCTGCTGCATATGTGTTTGGCCACTGCAGCGGCCTCTCTTGGGGGTCTGCTTACCTTAGTTGTGTCCCTTATTAAAAAAGGTGTGCTTCCAGGAAAGTGAGTTAATATCCTCGCAGAATTTTCTAAAGCTGTTACGTTTAGCTTTCCTGATTTTTTTGTTGTAAGTAATAAGCGCCTCGGTGTAGCTCTGCCAATCTCCGCTCTGCTTGGCTTTATTATAGAGCTTCCGCACTTCGCAGATAGATAGAGAGATTTTCTTGTATATTTTAAAATCTAATGTAACGTTATAAACTTATTCAAAAGTCACTAAGAAATTTAAAGCATTTTTTTAATAATTTCACAACAATTTGGAACAGGTAGATATAAACTCATTAAAATAATTTCTCTGTGGCCCAACTGTAGAGATATTATGATGTATTCGTGAAACACACATCTGTAATAATTTTTTTAACGGACATCTCATTAAAGTAATATCGGATTTAAAATTATATATTTTAAAACGGAGTTAAAATTATCATATACAGAGAAAATAGTAACATTTGACTTGGGAAATTTTAGAAGACAAGGTGTTCGTGGTGATTTGTACTTTTATTAAATAAATTGAATAAGCTGCCTTGTATATTTTGAAGTTTACTGGTACACATATTTTAGTGATATTATGTTTCCCAAAAATTAATTAAGAGCGTTATCCATGTACTAAAATTGACATAAAAGTATTTCCAAGTTTCCAGGCCTATTTTTTAATATTTTTTTATGAAATTTGGCATGCATATTTACAGGGTGTCTGTAAATGGTATTTACAAAAACATACCACATATTCCTTAGACCAAAATAAGTCGATTTAAGTAAAATTACCTTAGTACAAAGTTGCTTCGTTCGGGCTCCAGAGGGCCTTGAAGTTACAATTTTTAAATCGTTTTTCCCATATAAATTTAAAACGGCATATGCGATTTTGCTGATATTTGGTATATTGGTAGAGTTTTATGTGGCAAAAAAAATGGTATTAAAATTTTGTTCGATAATTTTTGTTCGATAATTTTTGTTCGATAATTTGTTAAATAATTGTACCTTTAAAATTCTACGCCAATGGAAGAAAAGGAGTTTTAGTATAAAATTTAGATTGCGCAACTCATTTACTTTAAAAAAGGTACTTTTGATAAGACTCGATTACTCTCATGGTTTTCGCTAAATTTCTGTTTTAATAATTTAGAGTGTATAGGTTTCACAAAAATAGAGATTTTACAAAAATTGTTTAAAATGTTCACAATTTTCACGCATACAAAGATTTATACGTCGAAGAAAATTAAAATGTATCCTTTCCATAACTTCTTCATCACCTCTAAGATTGTTTATTGCATCTTGAATACGTTGCCAGAGTTGTTCCTCATTTTCTACAGGTTCCCTGTAAACTGTGGATTTCAGATGTCCCCATAAAAAGTAATCCATCGGTGTTAGGTATGGGGAACGTGGTGGCCAGTTTAAAGGTGCATCATTACCTCTGCCTATCCATTTGTGTGGATATTGTTCATTCAAGTAGTTTCTAACGTTTAAAGAAAAATGTGGAGGAGCTCCATCTTGCATAAACCACATATCTCTTCGAAGTTGGAGAGGTAAATCTTCTAACAATTCTGGCAACGTATTTTGTAGAAAATGCAAATAATTTTGTCCGGTTAATCTTCGTGGAAGTAAGACAGGACCAACAGTAAAATTACCAATTATTCCAGCCCACACAATAATTTTGAGTTCGTGCTGAAAATGGTTTACCTTTATTGCATGCGGATTTTCAACGGCATAAACATGTTCATTATGGGTATTAGTTATACCTCTTCTTGTAAAACCCGCTTCATCGGTAAAGAGAACCTTCTTGACAAAGTTTGGATATTTTTCTCTTTGCATATTAACAAATCAACAAAAACCCAAACGAATTTGAGGATCATGGACTAATAATTCTTGTACTGGCTTCTTATGGTATGGATATAGCAATTGTTCTCTAAGCACTTTATGAACGACATCTTTACTTACTCCTAGTTCCCTTCCAATTCGTCTGGTGCTTAATTCTGGATCTTCTTCAACACGTTCTAAAATGTCTTCTTCAACTTCAGGAATCCTTGCAAAACGTTCTCTTCCATAATCAACAGTGTTGGGAGCAAAAGAACCGGTCTCCCGAAGACGTCTCTCAACAGCAGTAAAAGTTGGGTGGCTAGGTACACCACGATTTGGAAACCTTTTAGAGTACATACTGACACTCTCTCGAGCATTTCCTTCACAAAATCCTAATGTCAGTAACATATCGGTATATTCTGCATTGGTATATTGTACAGCCATATTAATAAACTACGCATTTGTTTTTTTAATTATTGAGTCAGATAGAACACTTTCAATCGTTAACAAGAGATTAGGTGTTAAAACTTGACAATATTTTTATTTAGATGAAACTATGGAAACCAACAATAAATGTTTTTGTATACATATTGCAGGCAAATAATTAATATTCCTCAAAAAATCGTACATGGCAAGAATCGAGTATTTTTGTTAAAAGTCTCGATTAGAGGTGTTGAAGAAGATATGAAAAAAGTACATTTTTATGTTTTTCATCGTATAAAATTTTGTCCGATAATAATACATAGGCGTAGAACTTGATTTTTTAAATAATTGCACCTTTAAAAATTCGACGCCAATGGCAAAAAAGGGGTTTGAGTATGAAATTTGGATTGGGTACCCATTTACTACAAAAAAGTACCCTTGATATCACTCGATTTACTCTCATGGTTTTGACAAAGTTTGTATTTTAATAACTATGTTCTAAAATTACTAAAATGCAAATTTCGTCAAAATTATGAGAGTAATCGAGTCTTATCAGGAGTACCTTTTTTAAATTTAATGAGTTGCGCAATCTAAATTTTATACTCAAACTCCTTTTCTTTCATTGGCCTAGAATTTTTAAAGGTGCAATTATTTAAAAAATCAAGTTCTACGCCTATGTATTATTATAGGACAAAATTTTAATACCATTTTTTGCCACATAAAACTCTACCAATATACCAAATTTCAGCAAAATCGCATATGCAGTTTTAAATTTATATGGGAAAAACGATTTAAAATTTGTAACTTTAAGGCCCTCTGGAGCCCAAACGAAGCAACTTTGTACTAAGGTAATTTTACTTAAATGGACTTATTTTGGTCTAAGGAATATGTGGTATGTTTTTGTAAAGACCTTTTACATAAAAAAAGAATTTTTAATATATCAACAAAGCAAAATAAAAGAAAAACGAGACAGAGATAATGTTTATTTCAACTATTTTTTTTTCTGCGAAGCCTATTTTTTTGTAAACCTGGAAAAACTAAAAATCGAAAATGTATTTAGATTTACCGGAGAAAATAAAGATCTAGCAACGTCGCACTGACATTGACCATATCTCTTGAATCGTCAAGCCGTTCAATCCAGGCAGGTAAAATTTTCGTATCGCTGCATTTCTAAGACGCTTACTTGTATATTATGTAAAAACTACTAAAAATTATTTTTTTAGTTCTTTATTTTAAACGCTTTGATCAGTTGACTTTAATAATTATGTATAGATATTTATTAAATTGAAACATAATTTCAAATATTATTTTATTAAAAATTTATACAAAAAATATACCTGTAGGAAAAACAAAAAATTCAAAAACCTTCACTGTAAATCAGTTTAAAAAATATTTTGGCAAACGACAAAATAATCACAATAATAAACAAGTTGAACAAGCTTGTAAAAACTAGTTGAAACAGCGTGTAAAAACTAGTTGAAACGCGTTAAAACTGCGAATTATGCTTAGATCGACCGGTGGAGGGGAAATGTTGAATACGTCTCACAACCACATCAATTTTACATTTTTGTTTAGTTCATACCCAGCTAGCACATAACGTTGCCAAGCCTTTCGGCGATGTTGCATTAAGGGAACGTAATAACATTACTGTACAACGTAAATGCAACGTTCATGAGAAGTTGTTGAGGGAAATCAAAACCTCGCAAAACTTCTATTTGTTATTTACCTAGTTAACCTACCGTAAACATTACAAATCTGAATTCAGAACGCTTAGTTTTATGTCAATTGTTGCTTGTCAGTTTTTCTTGTCAATTGTCTTTTTTAATGGTTTATTTTTCGACATCCAGAAGTCCAGAATTTATTTTATAAATAATTATTATTTATACATTCGAATAGATTTGGTAAGGGTCCTCTATAAAATAGATAACTATTTTCTAAACCATTGTCTTTGTTTCAGATTACAATGCCTGATGTACATTTATTATTTCATTCATTAAGTATCTTTAGCAGTCGATGCCGATGACACCAAATAAAAAAAAAACTACAATAAAAACAAAGAATTGCAGATCAATCGTTGTAAACTAGAAGATAAACATTTAACCGAATGTCCGGCAACATTTTACACCAAATACTTATAAAAGGTAATTATACTTTATCGAACTAAAAATACATTTTAAAAATATTATTTTTTAGGTTTCCTTCGACATTCTAGGAATTTTAGAAGCAAAAGTAAACACTACAGAAGTGTAAAGAAGTTTTATAAAAAGTGAATCTATAGGTACATGATATGTCAGGTATATCAGAATTCAAGCAGTTCATTCTCTTCAACAGGCTAGATTGCCTGGAAATGCAACCATCAGTTCAAGTGAAAACCCAGCAGAAAAGTTGAGAGAAATCATAGATGATACTCTCGAGTATAATAGAATATCTTGCTAAAAAACACCAGTTGTTTTTTATAAAATCTACATATCGATGGCTCAAAACAAATACTGCCACAACTAAAATACTATTATTTCGAGAAATTTCATTTTGAAATTTTGTAAGTCTCTATTATCATTATTTTGTTTTTGACATACTCTTTATATTTTATTTAAAAGCTTCGATATTTTGCTGTTAAATAAAATGATTACGATTATAAAAGTGAGTTGTTGCATAGTTGTAAAAAATTTGGGTGTTTTTGAAGAAAATAACTCGAATTGAGGCAGTTTTAGACACAGTTTGTGGCTACATTTTAAATGATTTATCTTTAAGGATGTTTTTGTTTGTGGTGGTATTTAAAATAAAACCGTAATGATATTTTGCATCCATTGAACCAAAAATGTAATTGCTTTGTTTTTTGACTTGTGGCGGTTTTTGATTGAGCCATCGATATATCTACTATGGAAATCAAGCATAAAATTTGTAAAATTCAAACAAATTTCAATACACTAACATTGGTTGTTTTATTTAAAACAACAAAGTAAGGCATATTTTTTTAATTTCTATATAATTTCCTTTAATTAATAATAGGTAAACAAGTTATCAATTTCTTTTTTATTCAATGTATTGAGAAATAAAATCTTTTTATATAAAAATATAATTTATGCTCTTCTAATAAATTGTCATATTTAGGTTACATTATAGCACTTTATAAATATCTATGCAAAAAAGTTAAAAGGCTTGATTTAAAAAAGATATATCTCTGCGTCTTAGGTAAGAAATCAGCGAACTTAGCTATCCTCTAGTAATCTAATATAATAATATGTACCTAGTCATTGTTGTATTCGTTTATTATTTTTCACCAATCTAGCTTTATCATCGTTCACCATTTAAGGTTTTAGTGAACCTTTGCAATATTGGTACCTTATTATACTATTTAGCTAATTTTGTCCAATCGTTCAGTGCTTTCTAGGTAGCTTCTTCTATCCCACATGTGTACTTGTGTTTGTGATATAAGGTGTGTTCTTTTATTCAATAATTGTTCCATCAGTGATTGATGTAATTTATCTATTCTGCAGTCGTTTTATATTTGAACTGTTATTATTTTAGGTTAACTTAAATGATTGATTATCCTCACCATTCGTCTATCACATATCCATCGGCTTTTAAAGCCGATGGATGCCTTGGATCATTGGTGAACTCACCGCTGGAAAAAAGAATGATTGACACATACAATCGTCTTTCCATCACTTAATTTACGAACGGTTTGCTGCAAGCGCTGGATACAGCACTGAATAAAAGAACACGCCTACACCTACCTCTACTTTTGTGCTATTGGTACTTGATTTCAAGAACATTTTAATAATAAATTTATATAAATATTTTGTTTTATTTGAAATTTTTATGTCTCGATTGAGATTTTACTATAGCCTCAATTTCAGCCTCTCTGTATTACATTACACAATGTGTGTCCACGGATGGACTTAATTATACTTGTAAAAATATTTATTTTAAATTAAAGAAAAAGTTCTCAATGTGAATCGAATTTATTTAACAAGCAAGAAATTATGAAGAATTACTTTTTTAATTTAAAATAAATATTTTCACAAGTATAGTTAAGCCCATCCGTGGACACACTGTATAATGCTGTAGATCTAATTCACATTATAACATCAATAGAACGTTTCAGAGCAACTTTCGGGGTAAGTACCGTAAAAGTGCTAGTGTGATGTTTTTCGAACTTCACTTTGTAACTTCTGTGAGATGTGCTATAAAAGTCTTGCCGTTGCGGACATTCGGTAGTTGCAGGGAGATAAGGGTTACATTTACAGTACATTGCTTGCGAGCTTAAAGAGCCTAAAATTGCAGCTTATTAACGTAGATGGGATGTTTTTGTGCTAGCTGGGTAGATAAATAGATAGTAGCAGTATTTAAAAAATTTGTGTTATCGTTGTTGGTGACAGTGTGTTTATTAATATAATATGGGAAATAGAAAACACGGTTGTCCTTCAAAACGAAAATCTGTAGAAAATCGCACAATACTTCTTAGATTTAGACGCTTACTGTCATCCGATAATTTAAAAGTGTAAGTATGGGTGATGGGGACAGTAATGTTCACAGTAAATTAATTAGATCAAGGCCATAAAGGAATACTCTGGTACAAAAAAATTCGATGCAAAAATCATTTGCTTCGAAATTTCTGCAAACAACTTCGTGACTTGTCTAATAAAAAACAAAGCTCGTCGACAAATCAAGCTGTACCAATTTTTTTTTTAAAAACTGATTTTAAAAAGCATAAAGGTCTATGCCCACTACACCGGATCATACTATGACCGTGACCGTACCGGCATAGGCAGAAAAATATTCTTTGTATAGATTTAAATGAGACAATGCCCACTAGACCGGCCCGGCATCGACCACACCATCCTCATTTGAATCTATACAAAAAAAAAATCAGGTCCGGGCACGGTCATAGTATGGTACGGTATAGTGGGCATAGACCTTAATACGTCTACGAACGGCTTGTAATAAAGCTATATTATATAGAATCACAGAGGAGAGCTCCGTTACAGACAAAATTAAAAGCCTCTGCAAAGATTTCAAAAATATTCCTTCTCATGTGTTTGGCGAACACTTAAAATGTCAAGATATAGGGTATTTTGAATGTAATCCCAGTACTGCAGAGACAAATTATGTTCCTGATATGAAATCGTTTGGCCTATATCAAGATATAGAGAACTGCTTTAAGGAGGTCCTTTCGCCACCAATGTTAAATAAAAAACATTAGATTATGACTAAAATTAATTTTTTTCTAATAGTAGAAGTCCTTATTTATCTAATAGTGTGAACTTTTAACTATACCTTACCGTGCAAATTTTTAAAAAAATTTTTTTTTAAATGTGTGTGTTTGTACAGTGTCTTATGAGAAAGTAAGACTTCAACAACAATTTTCGAATTATAATTAATTTTACTATTATTTATTGATTAGATGGAGTGGAAAAAAACTAAAAATAGGGTTTTTGAAACATTTAGGTTTTGTTTTTTATAATAAAATATATAGGTTACCGTGGAATTTATTGAGAAATTATTATTAAAAAATCACAAAAAATTTTAAACTAGGTTACTTGAAAACAAAAAACCTTATTTTTAGTTTTTTTCTACTCCATCTAATCAATAAATAATAGTACAATTCGAGAATTGTTGTTGAGGACTTACTTTCTTGTGAGGCACTGTACAAATACTCACAATTTTAGTCATAATCTAATAACTTTCTTTTAACATTTGAGGCGAGAGGTGTGGCGAAAGGACCTCCTTAATAGATTAATTTATAACGCTTTTAGTTTGATTTATATCATGAATACCAACTTGGCCGAACAATACTGTTTTGGCAAAGAGTGTTGTCTACCTATTAGGAACCATTGCAGTTCTGAAGGCGTGCCTGCGCGCAGTTTCTAAATGTTAAACGCAGTAGCGACTTGAATTCGAACGTGAAAACAATAGATTACGGTCTTACAATTAATATTCTTTCGATATTTCTTTGGCGATTTCGGGTGTTAATAATAACCACCTTCCTCTCTATCCCTTCTATTTTCCCTCCATAGGTGTTGAAATTTTAATATTTGAGAACGAACCAGCATCTACCGGTAAGTTTTTTATCATTCATTTCGGTTGTGTACATTTTTTATACGACATTTTTTTGGTCCTTCGAGCCGGATGAGTTGGGTGATTCTTATTCGTTTTCTAAGTCTCGTTTATTTTCTCTCGAAAGAAAATTAAGTAGATTTCCTAATCTTAGAAAAACCTATTCTGATATTTTGCAAGATTATATTAATCAAGGACATATGTCACTAGTCCCTTCTAATTTGCAAACTATTCCTTCGTTTTATATACCACACCACTGTATTTTTAAACCTGATAGTGTTTCAAATCCCTGCCGTATTGTATTTGATGCCAGTATGAAAACTGATAAAAACATTTCCTTAAATGACGTTCTATACACTGGTCCCAAACTCCAAAATAATGCTGTTAGCATCCTATTAAATTTTAGACTATTTCCTATAGCAGTAACCTCGGATAATAAACAAATGTATAGATAAATTCAAATTATTCCAGAACATCGACAGTATCAAAGACTCCTTTGGCGTTTTAATACACAAGATCCGATTTCAGTGTATCAACTTAACACAGTCTCATTTGGTGTTAAATCGTCCCCGTATTTGAGCCTAAGAGTTATTAAAAAATTAATAGACGATGAAGTTGCTACCTATCCTGATGCTGTCGGGCCAATTAAAACTGATATGTATATGGATGATTTAATAACTAGTTTTCCGGATTTACAATTGGCTACAAAGTCTTATTCACAAATTGTTGCCTTGTTTTCCTCTGGTGGTTTTCAAATCGTAAAATGGATGTTAAATTCATCTGATTTGTTATGTTCTATTCCAGAAAGTTTTAGACTAACCCAAGTTAAAGATTTTGAATCTGATTTTTTTAAAGATTTTAGGTTTACAATGGAACCCCTCAATAGATAAGTTTATTTTTAAAATCACTCCCGTTGATTCTGTCTGTACCAAGATGCAATTGCTCTCCTTTGTCGCTAGAACTTTTGATCCCTTAGGATTCCTTTCGCCCTTTATTCTTCTTATCAAACTGTTGATAAAATCTCTTTGGGATTTAAATTATAACTGGAATGATGTTGCTCCAACAAAAATAGGTCAACAATGGCATAAAATTCTGTCCGAACTGTCGGAATTTGGTAAGTTTGAAATTCCAAAACATATTTCTTTTTTCCTGGATTGTAGTTTAACATTAGTTGGATTTTGTGACGCCAGCAAATCTGGCTACGCAGCGGTTGTTTATGCCATATCCAAAGGACCCAAGTTTGTCAATGTTACATTTCTATATTCCCAGGCACGCGTAGCACCTAAATTAGTTGTTACTTTGCCGCGATTAGAATTATGTTCTGCCGTTTTACTAGCTAAAACATTATTTCATATTAAGAGCAGCCTTTCACACCGTATAAACGTTGAAAATATATTTGCACTTACAGATTCACAAATATCCCTCCATTGGATTCATTCTCAGCCTAAGACGTGGAAAACTTTCATTTCTAACCGAATAACCTTAATCCAGAGCTTAATTTCGTCGGAAAATTGATATTTTATCCTAGGTAATCAAAATATTGCTAATTGCGCTTCCCGAGGACTTGATCCCGTAGCCTTTATGAAAAACCATGATTGGATCAATGGTCCTAATTGGCTGCCTGATAATATCTCGAATTGGCCTATACAATCGATCAACGATATAACTCTTAACAACAATTTCCCTAAACATGAATCTTGCGAATTAGTCGCCATCGTATCCCTTCCAAAAGTCGAAAATCCCCTTTATTGTATAATATAATATTTTTCCTCCTTTAGTAAAATGTTAAATGCCACTGTATATGTTCTGAAATTTCTGAAAATACTACCCCGAACTTTTCCAATCATCAAACAAGATCTGGATAAGTCCGAATTTTATTTAATTCAAACTATTCAGAACAAATATTTGTCGAATATATTTAAGGCAATTACAGAGAAGAAACCCATAAAATCCAACATTCGCCGTCTTAACCCTTTTATTAAAGACGGGATAATTCGAGTAGGGGGGAGATTATCTAATTCTTTACTAGACTATGATCACCAGAATCCCATTTTATTACCTAAATTGGATAACTTTGTTATAGCCTTAATTGATCATTATCATAAATTATATTGCTCATTTACTTTTATCTTTTTTACGACAAAAATATTGGATTTTATCTGCTAGAACCCTCGTGCGCAAACGTGTTTGGTTGTGTTATCGTTGTTTTAAAGCCAATCCTAAACCATCATATCCTATCATGTCAGATTTACCATCGGAAAGAGTTAATCAAACCAAAGCCTTTTTGACAACTGGTGCTGACTTCACTGGTGCCTACCCTATCACTATGTTTCGCAAGCGAGGAGTGAGAAGTCAAAAGGCTTATTTATGCATATTTATCTGTTTTGTTACAAAGGCCATTCACCTAGAACTCACATCATCATTGTCAACTGACTGCTTTTTAGCAGCCTTTAAACCGTTTATATCTCGTAGAGGTAATTGTTTAAAACTTTATTACGATTGCGGAACAAATTTTATTGGAGCTAAAGGTCGAATTAACGAGGTTCAAAACCTTTTAGCCTCCCAAGAGTATCGTAATGCCTTTCAAATTCATTTCAATCTTAATAAAATTGAGTTACTTAATAACCCTCCCAAGGCTAGCCATTTCGGTGGCCTTTGGGAATCTAATATTCGCAGCATGAAACTACATTTATCTAGACTAATTGGAACGCAAATTTTGACTTATGAAGAGTTCAACACAGTGTTGACTCAAGTTGAAGCTATTTTAAATAGTCGTCCTTTATGCTCATTAAATCATGACCCTAATGATCCTGTAGCTTTAACCCCTATCCATTTTCTCTATGGTTCACCTTTAAACTCCTTCCCTGCGGAAACTTCTTATAACGAAAATATACATCCAGTTTCTAGATATAAACTATTAGAATCGATGATTCAGCATTTTTGGAAAAGGTGGCATAGTGAATATCTTTCAACTCTTCAAGAACGCAAAAAATGGAATACATCCACCCTGCCTATTAAGGAAGGTACTATCGTGCTAATGTTACAAGAAAACCTACCTCCACTTCAATGGCCTATAGGTATTATTGAAAAGGTGTATCCGGGCAAGGACGGAGTTATCCGTGTCGCTAGAGTGCGAATAAAAAACAATTCGTATACTCGTCCAGTAGTGAAGCTCTGTCCACTTCCTACTCAATAGAAATAGTTGTTATTTTTTTTTTGTTTCAAAAATTTATATTAACTTGGTATAACATGTGGGTGGATATTATATTTTTTTTTTGTATATTTATGATTAGTAATAATTATTTAAATTTAGTATTTGTTATTTCGCTTGAATTATAAATTCAATTTCGGGGGCCGCAGGATGTTTTGGCAATGAGTGTTGCCTACCTATTAGGAACCATTGCAGTTCTAAAGGCGTGCCTGCGTGCAGTTTCTAAATGTTAAACGCAGCAGCGACTTGAATTAGAACGTGAAAACAATAGATTACGGTCTTACAATTAATATTCTTTCGATATTTCTTTGCCGATTTCGGGTGTTAATAATAACCACCTTCCTCTCTATCCTTTCTATTTTCCCTCCATAGGTGGTGAAACCCTAATATTTGAGAACGAACCAGCATCTACCGGTAAGTTTTTTATCATTCATTTCGGTTGTGTACATTTTTTATACGACAATACAATTCTATTACTAGTAAATTTGTTGGTGGGAAACACATCAATTTTTCGTACTCGACTTGGTGCGAAGCTGCTGCTATAGCCTTTAATGTTGGTAGTAGCGACTATTATAAAGAAATTACAAAATCTCTGACAAACAAAAGTCCAAAAGGTTACACTCAAAAGTATATGTTAAAAATTGCTAATTGCAAGAGAATGCGAGGAATGAAAAGAAGAAAATTATTTAGAAAACGGTCAAAAACAAATGCCTTACCAGATAAAGATTACGGTCTTTTTGACTATGAGAATGTAATACCGGATTTAAATGATGAGGAGTATCAAAATAAAAAAGAAATATTCTTAAAAGAATTACAAAAAACTCCTCATGAAATAGAATTGATTGAAAAAGGGACTAGAAGCCAAGGAGGAAATCCCATATCGAAACAAGCTAGAAGTGTACGCATAACTGCTTCTAATTTTGGCACTACTTGTAAAATGCGATTAAAAACAAATTGTAAAAATTTTATAAAAAAATTTCTTTATTCCAAGCACATGGGAAATGAATACACAAGATATGGCTTAGAAAAAGAACCAATAGCAATAAGTCAATTTTCAGAAAAAAAAAATATGATGTCGAAAATTGTGGTTTGTTTGTCGACCAGGATTTATGTTATTTAGGGGCTAGTCCTGATGGCCTGGTAGAAAATGATTATATAATTGAAATTAAATGCCCAGCTTCTGCATCAAAGGTAACATCGCAGGATGCAATAAGGCAAAAAATTATAAAATATGTCATAATTGACGACAATGATAATATACATTTAAAACAAAATCACAACTATTTCTACCAGGTCCAGGGCTAGCTTCACATAACAAAAAGACAATAGTGTTTTTTCGTTGTGTGGACCCCTCTGGGTTTTTAGTGCAAAAAATTGAACGTGGCGATAATTTCTGGCATAACACAATGCAAAGTAAACTCCAGTGTTTTTATATGAATTGTATTCTGCCAGAAATAATCGACTCTATAAGAGGGCTAGATATACGAAACCCTCCTCGAAATGCTCAATAATAAGGATTGTAATAAATGTTTTTTATAAAAATTGGTTTTATTTTTATATGAGATAAAAAACAGACGATTTTTCAGGTATAGAAGTTTCAATACACTGTTTCCCAAATTATGAAAATACTAAAGAATATTTAAAAAAAAATAAAAAGCCAATTAAACAATGTGTTAATATCTACAGAAGAACATCATATATCTTTTTTGGAAACAAAGAGTAGTCGAAAATTGTGAAAATAACAACATATTTTTATTTCACAAAAATAATAAGTCAGTTTTTGTTTTTTATGTAAATCATATCATTTTCAAGGCAATAAAACAGAAGAATACCAATTTCAAAAAGGTCTATTAGTTTTTATAGGAAATGGAAAGAGAAAGAACGCTTTTTTAACGAGTTAAAATTCTTTACTAATTTCGATAACTATAAACGGATTAAGGTATTTTGTACCGTGTTAAAAAATTTAAGAAAAATTTTGAAGAATATTTCTTTTTTTTTTAAATTAGTAAACTTTGACAAACATTTACAATATTCTAAAAGATAAATCATATTTATGTGATTATATAAAAATTTTATTTATTTTTCTAAAATAATATGGATTGTCCTCTAAAATATATATAGTGGCTCGCAAAAAGTCTGCTTTTTATGTTACTTTTTTTCAGAAAATGTTATTCCTGATAAAACTTGGTATTTAATTAAACCTAAAACTTTATTTATTCAAAAAATTCTGTACCATAAATATAAATTTGGCTGCACAGTGAACTAGGTACTCTTCTAGGAACCGAACCCACATTTTTTACATATACGATTAATTTAAGAAGAAGTATACAACCACATAGTAGTTTTTTGGTTAATACAAATAATATAGATTATTATATCCTTTTTACTTCAAAAAGGAGGAGGTTCTCAATTCGTCTGTATATATTTTTTTATGTATGTTCAGCGAGAATTCTTTAACACAATGTCCGATTTAAATGATTCTTTTTTGCTAGAAAGGGGGTAGTTCAAGGTTGGTCCCATATAAATTTGGTTAAAATCTAATAATTGGGTCAATGGGAAAATCCTCAAACTTTTTATTTTTTATTATATTTAGCGATAATTCTTTACCACCTTGTCTGATTTCTATAATTCTTTTCATTAGTAAGGGGGCACCTCAGGGATGGTCCCATATAAATTTGGTTCAGATGTGGTGATGGCATCTGCATGATTTTAAAGTCGGTTTTTTAAAATTACTTTTAATACATCTTACGAAAATTAAAAGTTTAATAATTTGGTGCTTTCTTGATGCGTCGTTTTATGATTTCACTATGCATATGTACAGATAATTATTATTATTACTGGCAGTTTATTTTAAATTATTAAAATAATATTTTGTTGATTCAAAAAAGGCAAACAAAGAAGCCATGTCACATTCAGTGTAATAATAAAAATTAGATATATAAATATAGTATATTATGTACCAACAGACTAAACTTTCACTTTCAATCCCGCCTTTTGTCGTAAAAGACTTTTAAATTTTTACCAATGACGTCCGTACCGGGTTTGAACTGAATATTTTTGAACAAAAATATGGTGCGCCATTGCTTTTTCTAAAAACCAAAATTATCTTTAAAATTCTTTTTTATTTTGGAGCAAATTTGGTTTATGACGTACTTTCGTACGAAGCACTCTTTTCGGGTAAGAAAATAAAAACCAGTATATTGAAACTGCTTTTGATATTTTGTTGAAATTTGGTAGGAACCCACCATGAGTGGAAACACTTTTTTGGGCAAAATTTCATAAAAATATACTCTAGAGAGTGATAAGAAACTTATGATAAAATAGTTATTTTTTTTTCTTAAAACTTTAACACCCAAAGGATTCACACCCTTAAGTATCGGCACTCAATTAATAAATACCCTGTATTAATTGATATTACCTTATTCGAACCAATCGTCTATTTTTTTCGTTATTTGTATTTATATTTCACAACTCTATACTCCTAAATGTAATTTAAGCTAACTAAACCTATTCACTAAATTAAAATATAAAAATAATGTAAAACCCTCTAAAAAATCGAATTGCGTTATTACAATATCTCGCAATGCACGGAGAAAAACAAATACGATTCTGGTTCCCCTAATTTAGGTAACTCTGACTCATTCAAAAACGGATGAACGTCGGCAGCCGTGTTAGGATTTTTCGGATCCTTTGTCTTAATTTCGCGCGTTAGGGCTCTTTCAGACACAACGATTTTGTCCGTACGGAGAAAATTCGTACGAATTTTTTCCGTATCTTGGTAGAATTCACACTGGACGGTTTTCTTTTCCGTGAACCGTCTTTAGCTATTGTATTTTATGTCAGTTGGTTATCGACACGAATCGAAAGCGCACCATTGCCATGTGGCTTCGGCTTCTGTACCTTCGTATACAAAAGTATCGGAAAAGACATAATCGTATATACTAGGTGCTCTCAATTAATCAGAAAAGAGATGAAGTGGGCCCATTCATTTGCTTAATGGAAGATTTACGTGCAGACGAAAATACACTTTTTAATTACCTTCGGATGTCCATTGTATCCTATGATGAGCTTCATAACCGACTAAAAACAATATTCAGCGGCATAATAATAAATGAGAAACTGCATTGAACCTATGTTAATAATAGTTGTGACACTGAAGTAAAAGAGTTCTATGTTTGTTTCGTTTGTTTGTTTGTTTGTTTGTTTGTTAACTACAAAATCAAAAAACAAAAAAAAATCAATATGTCAAACTACTAGTTTATAATATTGTCATTCATGATTATATTGACGCGTAAACCAAAATACAAAATATTTATGATAAATAAAAACCAAACGGCACGCAATAACGGACGGCAGACGGCTAAAAATCGTCATTTATGAAAGCCTGCATAAAGATGCATAAGGCAACAACCCACATAAGTAAAATCAGACAAAAACTCAACACTTTACCATTACTTTCTGGAAAGCTCACTAAATTGACTAATAATATTTTTGTAATAAGGAGTAGTCGGGAAAACTCAAAATTTAAATAGGTAACGGGCAAACACGCGGCCACTAGATCGGCCTCACAGAGAGAAACACTACGTGTAGGAGCTACATGAAGAAGTCCTACTATGTATTATTCATATATTGTAAATATATCACTATAAAATATTTTGTACGATACCTAATTTGTAAATACGTATATAACTTAATTGAATAAAGACTTTGAAATTGATGCATAAGGCCACTGATAGACGGCGACGGTACGGTACCGTACAGTTCAGTCGTTGACACGGCTGTTTTTAAATCGACCGTACGGAAAAAATCCGTCTCCGTCCTGTATGAAAGCTGTAGTTAATTTTATTAGTTTACTATGAACGACGCACGAAAAAAATCCGTACGAATTTTTTTCCGTACGGACGAAATCGTTGTGTCTGAAAGAGCCCTTAGGGTTTGGAATTCGTATCCCTCGTATCTACATGCAATTGTTAAAATTATGAATGCATGCGGATTTTGTTTAGTCTCGGAAGTAATTTTGTAGTATTTAGGCTCCACCCTAAAGTTGTAATTTTTATACCTACTAAACAACCGTTGCCCCGCTGGTCTTTCAGTTTGTAATGTAAATTTTCCTCTAAATTTTATTTATATATTTATTTTTATTTTTTTTTTATTTGTTTTTATTTTTATTTATTTAATGGAACTTTAAGTGGAGATCAAACTGTCGCGATGTCGTTTTTATTAGTTCACTCCTCATATTTTTCATGTCAGCCTAGCTAATGAGTTTACTTTAAAATTAATTTTACCATATAAATTTGTATAATATAATGAAAATGTCTAATTTAAAATTGTTATAACTTGGAAAAACAAAAAAAATAATTTTTCTTAATAGAAATTTATAATATTTCGAGTAAATAATAAAAAAGAAACTAAAAAATCAATGAATTTTCAGCTCGCTATGATTTTTCCAAGTCATATATATCTCCTCTTAATTTCTAACCACCCTAACTCTGTCAGTTTTAATAATAGCAAAAAATATCAAATATTATTTTTATGTAAAACTTTATGCTTTACAATTTTCATTAAGAACTTTTTTATAGCACCTACCGTTTTTAAATAACCTTAAAAAACACTTTACTTCCTTGTTTTTTGACATTTGCCGGTGACTGAAAAACAAAATTTTTTTACATATCGTTCTCAAATTCTCTAAAGTGACTTATATCAAAGATTCCTGTATTTCCCCCAAAATTTTGATTTAAAGGTCTATTTGATTGGACTATTTATACAATGATTAAGATCGTCAATTTTCTCGCAGTGTTCGAAGAGATTGTCGTTTTTTAAATTATTATTAATTTTAAATAAAATGTTTGGGCTTACCTTTGTGATCCAACCCAACTCTGACTAACGTAGTTCCAAATAAAGAAAAATATGAATGGATTATTTATAACAAATCATAATAGTATTTAAAATACCTAACCATTTCTGTAACTTTGTTTAAATTGGATAAATTGTACAACTTATTACTATTTTTCGTCAATATTAAATTTGTACTTTTATTGAGGTAAATTCTTTTATTTTTAATAAAACTTACCACAGTTATATAAGTATATGGCAATCGATAGATAGCCCTTGGTATCGCATTTTCATTTGTTTTAGAAACATTTAGAATAATATTAATGTTGCCAATAAGCCCAAAAAAAACAGATATCAGAAATAGTATTATCTTCTTTCCGAAAAAATTATTCAAAATCTGAACCATTAAAAATATATATTTGTAGACTTGTTTAAATGATTTAATTTTTTGTAATGCTTCGTTTCTACGATACTGATTACCAATCAAAATTTCGATAGATTCGCAAAGTATGTCTCCCCTCTTTTTCAGCATTAACGAAATTTCCAGTAAAAAACCGCAGAAAGCAAACATTTGAAGAACTGTGAATGACCAATAAAATACCATTATTATTCCAAAATAAGGCGAAGTTAACCACAATAATAAATTTGAGTACGCACCAAGCAATAATAAAATTGTCCATAGTGTTCCAAACCATAACACTTTTGTCATTGAAACATACACAGTGCAATCCATTAATTTGTTTATAGAGAACAGTAGATCATGGTATTTTTTCCAGATTTTTCTTTCCTTTACTAAACCATAGAAATGTGTTAAATTAATGATGAAAACACTTGACATAATAATAGATGCAAGTATCAAATTATCAATGGCATTACTGTAACTCTTTATCATCAGAAAAGCAGGTGATGCTGCAACCAAAAGGAGACAGATCGAAGCACACGATTGTATATAGACC
>OV651827.1:10312898-10336889 GCA_927349885.1 Psylliodes chrysocephalus | reverse complement strand
CTTCATGCGAATTAATTTCGCTACTTCTCGTTAGTGGCTTGAAGACCAGGTCAAATTCCTGCGCATTTTTCTTGTCACTTCTTGTAAACCTTTTCCCAGCAGACATTAGTACCTGTTTACCTTAGTAGAACTCATTTCATTATAATATAAAACACAATAAAAAGAAAGGGAAAAGTATTACCGCTGAAATGTAAATATTATTTAGTTACTGTTATAAAATAACTTAGGTATAGTACGTGTATATTGTATAATTTTACTCAAAGTAGCAGAAAAAGTAGCAATTTAATTATTTGTTTAAATGAGGAATAATTATTGAGAGTTCCCTGTAGTTTTGCCAAAGACAGCGTCTCTGTGAAATACTATTTAATATCAAGTCCTCTCTATATTCGATTTTGATTAATCTAATTGAAATAATTTAATGATCGATTATCAGAATAATCGATTGTAATTTAAAGTTTATAATTAAAATTCTTGACGATGCAAAAGTACAAAAATATGGATTTTAGCTGGTATAAGCAAAAGTAATTTTTCAATGACTTAAGTTTTTATCCTTAAAAACACCATATTTATTTAACAAATTTTATATCACAAAACAGTGTATGAATACTTAGCAAAACAGAAATAATTTATATAAGTTAAAATGAAAAATGTTTATTTGGAGTGAGGGTAGCCATATGTGAGTAGTAGGGATTAAGTGTAAGGGGTTAAAGAAAAGGTCCTTTATTTCTCACAAGTCAATTTAATTGGCGACCGGTTTCGAAGCTGTCACTTCAACATCAGGCACACCTAAATGGAATGTCAAGGAGTCAGTTGTAATAAAAAACAATTATAAAAGCATGAATGGACTTTAACATATACAAAATAACAGAAAAAACACAAAAGAAGTTAAACAATAACCTTGTCTCACCTTGACTATTTCCATAAAGGAAGCGCTACATAAAGTTTAACAAAACGAGTTAAAAAAGTCCTATGTAATACAATAGTATTTTTTTAAAGAATATTGTAGGTTAGGTTAAACCGCGAGATGTCTGTTTGAATAAATTAATTAAAACACATGTAAGACAATTATTAACTAAACAACACAAAATAGGTTTTACAAGCACAAACAGTTTAAAATTTTTTTAAGGATATAACGTCAATTATTAAAAGTAAAAAGTAAAAAGTAAAAATTATCAGACTCTCAAGACATCTATCTAGATTTTTAACGAATCAATGTAGTAAACTGTAAATTTTAAATTTAGCGGATAAATAGTGTACTAACAAAGGTGTTATTTACTGAAAGTGAGTATAGGTGGCGGTGACAAAATTTATTGAAAGTAAAAATATTAAACTGGGAAATGAGAAAGCAAAAAATACTAACAAGAAAATTAGAACACTGAACAAGAAAATATGAAAATTCATATGTAAAAGGGAAATTTGAAGCAGATAATCAAAAGAAAAATTACTGTTACAGGAAACGGAAACTAAGTTGACAAGTACGAATGTCAAAAAAGAAAAGTCAAATTTTGGCGTATGACAACCACGTGGGAGAATTTAAATAAACTAATAAAACATTTAATAAGATGTGAGTGGGCAAAAAATTAATGGAAACAGAGAAGAGAATCTAAATTGGGCGAGTTAATTACTATTGTATTACATATGACTTTTTTAACTCGTTTTGTTAAACTTTATGTAGCGCTTCCTTTATGGAAATAGTCAAGGTGAGTCAAGGTTATTGTTTAACTTCTTTTGTGTTTTTTCTGTTATTTTGTATACGTTAAAGTCCGTTCATGCTTTTATAATTGTTTTTTATTACAACTGACTTGTGAGAAATAAAGGACCTTTTCTTTAACCCCTTACACTTAAAAATGTTTATGATTGTCTTGTTTCTTTAATTAAATGAGTCGTAATATAATATTAAAATATTGTGTGTGGTCAAGACTATAATGACCTAGTAATAGTAGTTTCGTTGACGATTGTTGTTTAGATATTTGTTTATAAATTCCTCTTTAGTAAACAAAGAGTACTATTTCACTAAAATTTTTTGATGCAAAGAGGCTATACTTATTCAATTCACTATTTTTATTTTTAAATCTAAATTCTGAAATTATTTTTGCTTAAAGAAGCCTTTCAAAGAAAAGAAAAAAAATCGAAAAGAGCGTTTTTTTCTATAATTTTGCCAATACAAATTATTCTTTTGGTTGAATAATAGTAATGAATTCTTTTATTGCGACATGTTAATATCCTATTATAAATATTATTTTATCAACAATAAATAAACCTATGACTATACTCGTTTTTCAAATGTTGCCTCCAAAATACTTATTAAAATTTTGTATAAAAAAAAACCATATTAGGGCTAATGCTTGAGGTACTTTTGAAAAGCCAAGGATAGTTCCACCTGCAATATACACTTGTATGGTTGAGAACAGACAAAAAATTATTTCTTAATTTTTTTCAGTTGTTTCAAAAATAACTTTAAATCGCCTTGTAAGGGCGTTAGGAAGAACGCTCTTTAGATCGAGCCTTAGGCGCCTCCACCATATGTTAAGAGTGAGATTATAGGCCCTTTTTGACTGACCCTAAACTCCTCTCTTAGCAGTAAGCACGGGTTATATAGAGGGGCCCAATTTGTATTTAAATTGGCCTCTAGATAGCACACGGCTAGGGGGTTAAGTTCAAACAAGATGGGCCTAACGAACCCTAACTTCCTGACGATGATTCAGAGGGCGGGGAAAGGGTTTGCCCTACAGGGACTATTCCCTTTGGCAGTATCTCTCTCTCTCTCTTTCATAAATCAAAAAAATTCAAAAAAACAAGAGTATAACAAATAACTAGGATTTATTTAACAAATCGTCGGCTTACTGCCAAAATTGACCAAGTCAGATAATAAAACTTTAGAGATAAACAGTTTTAAATTAAACTGGTGACATACCATCAAATGTTATGAATACCCAAACTTTTTTTAAATTAGTTACTAGCTTAGTCAATTTTTTCAGATATAGAGTAAATAGTTTTAAGTGATTTTGTCGATAAAAACAAAAATGAGATTTTTTTGACTTGGTCACTTTTGGCAGTAAGCCGACAAAATATAGAAACAACTAGTATTGCTTATGCAATTCAGTAGTCTTTGCTGACTATACAAAACTAAATATTACTACTCAAAACTATTGACTTACATGAACATTATATTCTAATCCGTTAGGCTGTAGGGCTGGCTGATGCACACGTTACTTTTCCCACTATGTGGCTTTACAAAAAAACTAACCGCGATTTCGTGTGACCAACCCGTGATTCTCCTTTCCGACATAAAAAAAGGAATCCATTTAGTACGAATGATTACGACCGCTCTTCAACAAAAACCAAAAGGAACTTCCCGAAAATTAACTTGTAATCTTCCAAGAATGCTTTTGTTAATCTTTCTTGACCTTGTACTTTAATATTACGATTTAATAAAACCTTGTCCAACTACACGTTGTATTATTTTACTGAAAATCTATTTAGTGCCCCTGCCCTTGGCAAAACTTTACAAATCATAACATACCTATTCACAGGGTGTTATATTTATTCGTAACAATATTATTTCGAATTACTTACCTACGAAACTATTAACTAGGTCCGGAAACTCATATTCTGTTAGTAATGCACAGTACTGGTATATCTCCACTCCATATTCAATATACCTTCCAGATAGAAACCAACCACTTCGCACTTCACGACCAATGCTCACAACGACTGAACGTGTATACTGTGGCTGTGGATTTAACTCAACGACTGTGCAGGACGATATAATTCAATCCAGAAATTCTTCGCCATTAATCGTAACGGTTCGGTACATTTATTGTTAACCTGTATTACTGTGGTTGTTAGAAAAATATTACTATTTTGCAGATTTAGTTTGCTAGTTTTACGGTGGTAGTTATAAAAATATTACTATAGTCTATTTTTATGTATGAGAGAGTATTAAAATAATAAAGCGTTCGTAATCCATAGGCGTATCACTTCTTTTAGTAGACAGTTAAAATATTTTTTGAAGTTATTCCTCGAGTATATACTTATATTTTCTTTTCACCTTACACGGAAAAAATGTGACTAGAAAATTTTACTACAATGTTGTAGTAGTAGACTTGTAGAAAAATACTTAACAATTTGTAGAAAATTTTACTACAATTTATAGTTAAAAACTATTCATTATTGTAGCAATTGAATTGTCGAATAAAATGCTACAACAATAGGAAAGAATTCCACAATGTTTAGTATATTTTACTATTGTTTGTAGAAGTAGAAATTTGTTACAATTATTGTAATTACTACTACTAACTTCTGAAAAAATTTGTACAAATATTAATAATTATCTCTACAAAAAATAGTAATTTTCTCTACAAAAAATAGTAATTTTCTCTACAAAAAATAGTAATAATTTACATCCCTTCTTATGAAAAAAATTCAATTTTGTTCAAAAATATTCTATAATATTGTAGAAATTCTAAGTCATGTGAACAAAACAGAATTCTGATATTGGCCAACGTTTTTTGACGTCGATCATAAATGGCCAGACAGCAGTAGCCGTTCGCCATGTTCACATAACAAAGCATGGTACATATACGAGTACCTATAACACATTATTATATTATAAGCAACGATGCGTTTGAGGAAATTTTAATAATAAATTCTATTGGTGGTAAGTACATTTATTATTGTTTCTGAATAATTTACCTTTAGATAACTAATTTAAATAACCTTAGTAGATTATTTAAAAAAAAAATAATTGTGGCCAACGATCGAATGTTGTGCCCAACGATCGAATTTTGTGCCAAATTCAATGATGTTTTTTTGTCTTAATTGTGACATACCTACTTTCTCATTTTTGTTAGTTATCTGACAGTCATTTAATATCCAAATCAGTGTAAAGGTGATAAATATGCCCGTTTTAAGGGTATGAACAGTTCAATTGTTATTAATTTTTATTTCATATTTTTCAGGTGCAGAAAAGCCAACTGAGACTGAGGGTGCAATTATTACTGTTATTTATTACATAATGTAATTAAGACTTTGTATCTTTTATATTAAAACAATAAATTGAATATTTTATTAAGGAACATTTTTTTCTAGGTTATAATTATAATAATTATGGAATACTACTACAAGTTTTATTAAAAATTACTACAATTTGTATGAATTTTTACTATTTATTGTGTAAAATTTTCGTATTTATTTTCATAAAACGTAATACATTTTTAAAATAAAATCATACAATGAATAGCAAAAATTATAACAATTTGTAGAACAATTTTTATGATGCATTTGGATATTTTTACAAAACATTGTAGATAATTACTCTACAATACATTCTCCACAAATATTTGGAAATTTTTACTACAAATTGTCCCTGTCCCTATATGTACTATTTATTGTAGAGAAAAAATCTATAATTGTAGAAATTTGTTCTACAATTTTTTTTCCGTGTATTAACCTGCTTACAACTTCTAAACAACTGAAGGTAAAAAAGTGCAATTTTTTCTAAAATGTTTTATTTTTCCACAAGGTATGTTAAGAACATTGTGTCAAACGGGTTATGTAGGTATATGGGTTTAAACTTTGACTTTTAAACAACGTTACGTTCATAAATAATAATTTTAATATAAAAACTACTTCTTACCTACAAATCTAAATCAGAATCGAAATCAGAAGATGAACTGTCGCAACCAATATTTACAATGAGTGGCTAGATCATTTCATCAGTAATATTGTCCAACTTCCACATTTTCTCTTCTTTTTTAATCGTATGATTTACTGCCTTTTCCCAGTTTTTAGGCTTTACATTATTTACAGCCTCCAAAAACAACTGTTTAACATCACTTATTTTAAAAGAATAATTTTTTCTTGAAACTTCTCCCTTTATCTGTGCCCATATCAGTTCAATCGGGTTTACTTCGCAATGATATGGTGGTGATCTAACCACCGTCATCCCACGATTTTTTGCTATTTCATCAATTTCATATTTTTTGAATTTCTCTTTATGAAGGGAACACAAATGATACAGTTCTTTTCTCACAGAACCGAGATGGAACTTTATTCTTTGAATTTAGCCAATTCTGTAAATCTTTTTTTAACCACTTGGTTGTGGGCATTTTTTCTATAAGTCTCGAGTGATAACTTGCATTATCCATTACTATTATACAGTTCTGAGGAAGAAGATCTATAATTTGTTCGTACCACTCTTTAAACACATCAGCATTCATGTCCTCATGGTAGTCACCGGTACGAGTAGATTCAAAAGTCAATGAACCACCTTTTACAAAACCGTTTGAACTGCCGATGTGTACTATTATTAGTCTGCGCCCCTTTTCTGATGGTGGATTTAAACCAGTAGATAAATTATTTAAAAAAGCCTGTCTTCGACTTGTAACAGTTTCATCTTGCCAAAATTTATTTGGTTTATGTCCCTCGTTGATCCATGTTTCATCTGAATAAAATATATTTCTTCTTTGGTTTCTCATTTCTTTTATAGTCCTTAGGTAATTTCTTCTCCATACTACAATATTGCTTCTTTCTATTAAAATCCACTTTCTGGAATACTTTTTCCATAAAAAACCTATTTCTTTTAAAAGTTTCCATAGTGTGCTTCGACTCATTTCAGGGTAATCCTTATCATCTCGAACCGTGGCAAGAACTTTGTCTACTGTCGGAAATTCTTTTCTAATTGAAATTTTGGTTTTCCTGGAGCTTTACGTGCTGTTTAAAGCTCGCCACATTTCTCTTCTTTAACAACTCTGTAAATCGTAGATTTCCCAACACCAAGCGTACTACTAACTAATTCCACTGTGTCATCAACACTTTTACATAAATGTTTGTCTGTAAAAGATTTAAAACAATTACGTATTAATGTTTTTTCATTAACTGTTAAAGGACCGATTTATTGTCGTTTATGGGGCCCTTTCAAATTTTCCATGATCACACTAGAATTCACACTGCACCTTGCAAGTTGCAACTTAACGACATTTAGTAAAATGTCAAGAGTAAAGTAGCTACCCCGGTTGTAACCCATTTCCTTATGTAAATTAACGTGTTAAATTGCTAAGCTTTTCCAAAATGGCAAACACCGTTCTGGACCAAGGCTTTCTATTAATTCAGATAATGGCAGGTAGATGGCGCAACATGATGGCTTTCTATTAATTTAGATAATGGCAGGTATATACCGCAACATGATATATTGTGAGAATTTTAAACATCATTTAGATTCTAGAGTAATAGTTATTAACAATGCCCCCTCCCCCATAGTCTACTCGGTGACGACATCTAGCTGTGTGTATACGTTACCATCATCTGAACTCTTCTTAAATCATAGTTAAGCTTGCTTCTCCCAATATATCATGTTGCGCTATATACCTGCCATTATCTAAATTAATAGAAAGCCATCATGTTTCGCCATGTACCTGCCATTATCTGAATTAATAGAAAGCCTTGGTCCAGAACGGAGTCCGCCATTTTGCAAAAGCTTAGCAATTTAACACGTTAATTTACATAAGGAAATGGGTTACAACCGGGGATGCTACTTTACTGTCAAGAATACACAACTTGGACCTCCTTACGAAATGGAAAACCTATAATCGCATTTTCGATGAAATTTGTTGGGAAGGTATTTATACACTTATAATTCGATTGCTATAAGAAATTCTTGGAATTAAAATAAAACAAAATTGGTAAATAGGTACTTATTGAAAATAATCTTAAGATACGGCTATGTAATCTTTAATACACAGGGCTCAGGTACATTTATTACAATTTTAGGAAATATTTAGATTATTCTGTAAACATATTTAAAATGTCCGTACTGAGTTTTGCATTAGAAATGCTGTTTTATTACTCTCTCATACATAAAAATAGACTATAGTAAAGATCTAACTGCGGTAGTAATAAAAATTACTGATTCAGTAAGAAAGGGATGGTAATACGAATAATAGTAATTATATTTCTAAGTGGAGTAGTAGAAAGTATTACTGCCACGGTAAGAATTTGGACTGTAAAACTTAGTTTACAGTCCTAGTAATACATCTACAGTTATTGTTAGACAATCTAACAGTAGAAGTAAACAGTTTTACAGCCACATTAAACTTTTTAGTAGTAACACTTTCTTACTGACGCGTTTTCCTCATTGTATCCATTTTGTTAACCACATTATAAATCTCTGGAGAAAATTAGATTTTAATTATTAAAAAGATTTCAATCTTGTTTGCTACCAATTTTAAACAATCAAAAATATTTTTGAATTATCTCTACTCCGTTTTTTCTCTTTCTAGATTTTGACCATCATCATCGCAATATCAGGAGATATTATTGAAAATTCCGGATACAAAATAATCAAATTGTTACATATTTTGCAACTAAGCATTGAAGATGAATTTCTGAAGCAGCAATTAAGTGAATTTTCCGCACTGGTAGTAGAACTTAGACCGACTTTATCAGTTTCTGGGTACTTTGACGTAAACAGGAAATTACTACCAATGTTAATGTCTAGTTTTACGGCTTATATAATTATATTGATTCAATTAAAGCAATAATAAGATACACATCTACACAAATGTTTTCCATTTTTTTTAAATACTGGTAATTTAAGCACAATAAACTACACTGAATACTGAAAGATCTGAAAGACATTAATATTATGAAACACAATATAAGCCAAGAATATAAATCCCAGCTAGCACAAAAACATCCCTTCTACGTTAATAAGCTGCAATTTTAGGCTCTTCAAGCTCGCATGCAAAGTACTTTTAATGTAACCCTAATATCCTTGCAACTGCCGAATGTCCGTAACGACAAGACCATTATAGCACATCTCACAGAGGTTACAAAGTGAAGTTCGGAAAACATCACACTAGCACTTTTACGTTACTTTTCCCGAAAGTTGCTCTAAAACGTTTTGTAGATGTTATAATGTGAATTCATGCTACAGCATTATACAGTGTGTTCAAGGATGGACTTAACAATACTTATTATATTATATTTATTTTAAATTTAAAAAAAAGTATTTTTTTTAATTTCTTTTGTTTGTTAAATAAATACGATTAACGTGGGGAAATTATGAAAAATTACTTTTTTGAAACATACATATTTTTACAAGTGCATCCTTGGACACACACTGTATGTAAAATAGTATATTGAGGATATAGCGAAATATGAATAAAACAAAATAAAAAATTGTATAAATTTATTATTAAAAAGCTTTTGAAATCAAGTACCAATATCACACAAGTAGAGGTAGTTATTAATAATATAGGTATATCCATGGGCGTCGTTACACAATTCTATAGGGAGGGGCAAAATTTTTAAAAAATTTAGAATGTTTATTTGTTGAAAAACAAAGAAAATTAAAAATAATAGAGCAATACAAATTAACGAAAATTTCTAATAAATAAAATAACCCAACAAAAATTAAAATATTAAAAAACAAGAAAATTGAAACACATATTTTTAAAAAACAAACAAAAGGTGTGGTATATAAGAAAAATATGAACAAGAAGACAGAGCCATACATAATATAAAAAAAATAAAATATTTATAAAAACACAAAAACAAAAAACTCAGTCGTACGTTAACGAACAATAGGAAAACGCAAATTTTTAATTTCTTCTTCCTCGATAAATCGATAAAAGAAAACATGATTTCTTTTAAGGTTTTTTGGGATTATTTTTCGATGTATGCTCATCGTGCAAAGCGCAGTCAGCTCATTGTTATTCATTATTCGCTCTGTGCGTGACAGCAGCGCTGACTAATTTATGAACTAACGGATGATATTTGTGTACACTGACAATACAATTTTTAATGAAATTCCTAATTAAAAAATATATATGTTGATTTTAATAAAAGTATATGGATTTTTAAAACAAGTGAAAAAAATTATTAATAATATATATTTTTATTACTTCAGCTAAAAAAAGCAGTATAGTCAATAAAAATCAATATTAAAACATAGGCAAGCAACAATATTTACGAGATAATGTATGATATGTTGCCTAAGCCTAATAAGTTGTCATCGAAGAATAGGTTAAATAATGTGAAAATTAAAACTTTACCATTATACAGGGTGGCTCACTCTCAACGGGACGGAGCTTTATGGGAAAACGACCAAAGATATAAAAAATTCGTTTGGGAGGAATACGTAGGTTACAGACGGCTACAATTTAAAATTTGTTAGATGTATACAGGATGTCCCACATAAGAAAAAAAAATTAGTTCATTAAAAATTATTCAAACAAGAGTAAACAATTAATTTATGGGAGACTTTTTTTCCTTAAAAATTCAAATAAATCGAAAACTAATAATAATAATAGTAATAGGGAACCTTTAGTTAACTGACATTATTTTTGATGTAGTTTTTAATTCTAAAATAAAAACAGGGTGTTCCATTAAAAATAATATAACTTTGTATATTTTCTCTTATGTGGGACATCCTGTATACATCTAACAAATTTTAAATTGTAGCCGTCTGTAACCTACGTATTCCTCCCAAACGAATTTTTTATATCTTTGGTCGTTTTCCCATAAAGCTCCGTCCCGTTGAGCGTGAGCCACCCTGTATAACAACGTAGTATCAAAACGTATTAACAAAAATAATTGGTTAATTTGCGATTGTAATTTATATTTTCTTTATTTTTAGTTCGAAAGAACCCATAGAAATTAATGAATAAAATTGGTTTCCTATCAATGAGTCAGAAGATTACATTTCAGCCACATACAATAATCAAAGGCAGAAATCTAATCCTTGCTGAAGATTTAGGAGTTAAGGGATATTGAACAACATTGTTAAATAATAATTTATTGTTTATTTAAAACCTTTCAATTTTCTGATGTCGACTTTTTCCAGTATTACTGTTATTAAAAAAATAATGTTTTTTTTTCTTCTTATTGTACAGCTATCCATGTATTTCTTTGATTTAATTTCCATTTTTCTACTGAAAATGCTTAATAATGGATCTCCAAGTTATACAGAGCTTTTTATAAAAAACAATGTTTTTTACCACAATATTCTGCTGTGAAAGAAAAAGAAATAATTTCAGATGTTATACATTCTTTTTTAACCAGTTCTTTATTATTGACTTTAGCTTCTAAAATTCCAGAGAATTTTACTAGAATTATAATCCAGCACAAAGGAAACCTATAAGATAATATTTTTAAAAGGTATTTTTAGCGAATAAGAATATTATTACACTAGCGCGACCATATGCACAGCATTTTGATGTATTGTACAGCATTTTTAAAGTCTATCCAGCATTTGATATTGTGCAGCAAACGTACAGAAAAACGGCATAGGTATATGTCCAGTGAATTGCTGTATTTATCCAGCAAAACACCACTACTATCCAACAATAGGAATTTGCTGAAATGTAACAAATTAACATGTTATTGATCTTTAGTGAGCTACATGAGCACATTTATACTGTCGTCCTAACAAGAAAGGTTCTATCTGCAAAACTAGCAATTTTTTTTATACTTATATGTGCATTTGTGTAGATTTTATAATTCTTGATACCGAAACGAATATCCTATTTGCATCGTAAACGTACTAAAATCTTAAAAAGTTACACAAAAAAGATTTAAAAGATAACTAATATGTCTAATAGTTAAAAACTCGATTATTTCGAAACAACAAATTTTCAGATAGGGCCTTTCTTGCTTAGACGGCAGTACATAACTTCTCTTTTTTGTATTTTTATGGTTGTGAGCTGAAAAAATGTCCACTTGCGAAAGTTTATCACCAATTGTTGTATTCGTGTTCAGCGTAAAGTATAGGATCAAAATAAATATTATAAATATTATTCAGAAGTAAGTTTTGTAAATCTCTATTAAAAGTAATTCCTGTAAAAAGTAGGCAGTCATTTAAACCTCTCTTAAGCTAGCAGGGCCAACTGGGCAGAATCGAATAAAATCTATTACATTATTTAGTGCCTATTGTGTACTAATTTGTACACCAATAAAAATTTTGTACCATGTGCCCTTTTCAAAAAAAAAAACGTGGCGCTGCTAGGTTAATATTAAGCTAGCAGGACCACATTAAAAAAATAAAAAATAAAACAAAGGTAGAAATAAAAAGAACTAAATTTGTACCAATTTGTACCACCAATAAATGTTTCGTACTATGTACCGTTTACAAAAAAACACATGGTTCTTCTGGTTTAATATTAGGCTAGCAGGACCACATTGAAAAATACGAAGGTGGAATTAAAAAGGACTGATTTTATACCAATATGTACCATTAAAAAAACCTAATTTATTTAATCAAACTGCCTGAAACAACTTTCAAATTAATCCAAATCTGTTATAATTAAAAAAAAGTGACTTTTGCAGAAAAATAATCTATTGCTATTTTTGCATAAAACACAACATAATGCACCCCTGCCGTTCCTATAGAAACTATCCTCAATTCATATTCCTTTTAAACAGCAAAATCAATCGTTATTTCTGCAATAAAAGTACCATAATGTGTACCGTTAAAATGTAAATTGTTAGATTCTGTACCCCTGCCGTTCCTATAGAAACTAACCTAAACTCATATTAGGCTCAAGAATAAAGTACCATTTTGCACGAGCAGAATCAATAGTTATTCCTGCAATAAAAGTAACATAATTTGTACCACTAAAATATAAAATTTCAGATTTTGTACCCCTGCCGTTCCTATAGCTCATATTAGACTCAAGAGAAAAGAACCATTTTGCACGGGCAGAATCAGTAGTTACTTCTGCAATAAAAGTAACATAATTTGTACCACTAAAATATAAAATTTCAGATTTTGTACCCCTGCCGTTCCCATAGAAACTAACCTAAACTCATATTAGGCTCAATAGTAAAGTACTCTTTTGCTTGAGCAGAATCAACAGTTACTCCTGCAATGAAAGTAACATAATTTGTACCGCTAAAATATAAATTTTCAGATTTTATACCCCTGCCGTTCCTATAGAAACTAACCTAAACTCATATTAGGCTCAAGAGTAAAATACCCTTTTGAACGAGCAGAATCAACAGTTATTCCTGCAATGAATGTAACATAATTTGTACCATTAAAATATAAAATTTCAGATTTTGTACTCCTGCCGTTCCCATAGAAACCAACCTAAACTCATATTAGGCTCAAGAGTAAATTACCCTTTTAAACGAGCAGAATCAATAGTTACTCCTCGTCGGTATACAAGCAAAATCCATTAAGTCAAAAAACATAGTTTTTAGATATTGCGATTTTAAGTTTTTACATTTGTATTTGGTTTTGCAGTTTTATTGCGTACAACTTTTTTTTACATTTTATATTGGTAGAGTAATTTTGCACATATATTGAATGAAATGTCACATTAAATATTTTATTTTGAATTTATATTTTTGTTCATTTAACGATGTTTTTCTTCAATTGTACTGACTTAATGTGTTTTTCATGTAGGGATTGAGTTAATGTGTTTTACATGTATAATAAAAAAGAATGACTTGGTGGATTTTGCCAGAAGGCAGGGTGTTAAAATTCAAGCTGCTGGTGTAAATAAGCCAATTTAAAAAAAAATTGACTTAGTGTGTTTTGCTTGTATACCGACGTCCTGCAATGAAAGTAACATAATTTTTACCACTAAAATATAAAATTTCAGATTTTGTACTCCTGCCGTTCCCATAGAAACTAACCTAAACTCATATTAGGCTCAAGTAAAGTACCCTTCTGCACTAGCAGAATCAATAGTTACTCCTGCAATGAAGGTGACATAATTTGTACCACTAAAATATACAATTTCAGATTTTGTACCCCTGCCGTTCCTATACAATCTAAAATAAACTCATATTAGGCTCAAGAATAAAGTACCGTTTTGCACAAGCAGAATCAATAGTAACTCCTGCAATGAAAGTAACATAATTTGTACCACTAAAATACAAAATTTCAGATTTTGTACCCCTGCCGTTCCTATACAAACTAACCTAAACTCATATTAGGCTCAATTATGTAACTTTCATTGCAGGAGTCACTATTGATTCTACTTCTTCAAAAGGGTACTTTATTCTTAAGCCTAATATGAATTTAGGTTAGTTTCTATAGGAACGGCAGGGGTACAAAATCTGAAATTTTATATTTTAGTGGTACAAATTATGTTACTTTTATTGCAGGAGTAACTATTGATTCTGCTCGTGCAAAATGGCCTAATATGAGTTTAGGTTAGTTTCTATAGGAACGGCAGGGGTACAGAATCTAACAATTTACATTTTAACGGTACACATTATGGTACTTTTATTGCAGAAATAACGATTGATTTTGCTGTTTAAAAGGAATATGAATTAAGGATAGTTTCTATAGGAACGGCAGGGGTGCATATTCTGAAAATTTATATTTTAACGGTACAAATTATGTTGTGTTTTATGCAAAAATAGCAATAGATTATTTTTCTGCAAAAGTCACTTTTTTTTAATTATAACAGATTTGGATTAATTTGAAAGTTGTTTCAGGCAGTTTGATTAAATAAATTAGGTTTTTTAATGGTACATATTGGTTCAAAATCAGTTCTTTTTAATTCTACCTTCGTATTTTTCAATGTGGTCCTGCTAGCCTAATATTAAACTGGAAGCACCATGTGTTTTTTTGTAAACGGTACATGGTACGAAAAATTTATTGGTGGTACAAATTGGTACAAATTTAGTTCTTTTTAATTCTACTTTTGTTTTATTTTATTTTTTTTAATGTGGTCCTGCTAGCTTAATATTAACCTAGCAGCGCCACGTTCTTTTTGAAAAGGGCACATGGCACAAAATTTTTATTGGTGGTACAAATTAGTACAAAACAGGTACTAAATAATGTAATAGATTTTAATTGATTCTGCCCAGTTGGTCCTACTAGCTTAAGATAGGTCATTTAATTGTATGTTCTCCTTTATAATCGAATTAAATTACCGCTTTTGAGCTTACATTAAATTGTAATTAGATGAAACGAAATGTTTTCTATGTATTATAAGGTGATCTTTTCGAAAAAAGGCAAAACAAAATGTAGCAGTTTGTCGAAAGTGCCGAAATTTTGGATTATGTCAATTTTTCAATTTTGCGCATGCGCATGTCGCAAATAAATCAATATTTTTAAATCGCAGTTTACGACATTTAAATGCTTAGAAGAAATGCTAATTTTTATGTCTCCCGAGAAATGTTGATCCGATGCACCGTTCTCGCGGTATGGACGATTGAAATTTGTTTAGTATTTTGAGGCGGCGAAGGTCGAAAAATTGAATTTGTTAAATATTCAAACACTAAATTCTTCATAACTTTGGTAAAAATTAAGATATTTAAAGAAACAAAAATTCGTTTTGAACTTAAGGGATGTGACTATTGATTCCCAGAAGGGGGCAAGAGAAATCCCAAAATTGGGCATATGGCGGAAGGACAAAGTGTACCGCAAGCCTAATTTCATTGTTTGCCTATAACGGCCAAACTATTTAAATTTTTTAATGCCACTTACAGAGCTTACTCTTAAATATGAAATCTTATACGTGTTTGAATTTTACCGAAATCGGATTATAATTGGCCAAGATATCAAAAAATTTAACAAATTTTTTTCCCTAAAAAAAAAAACTTTTTTTCGAAAGTTTGAAGTGGCACAAAAATGCCAAAAATGTACTCAATGACTCAAAAATATTTTTTTAATACTCTATTATGTCTAGAATACGATTACATTACGGAAAATTCTGCAAAAATATTTTATCTATTTTTTTGACCAAAAAACACGGTTTTTGAGAAAAGTTGCCTATAATTGACGATTTTCAGTGTTTTGGTCTGAAAATTGAGCAAACCCAAATCTTATGTCTTCTGAATGTGTATACAAAGTTTAAAGTGTGTATGTTTCTTCTAAGTTGTAGAATTCTCCCGACAAAAGTCCCATTACACGCGCTCCGCTGGATCCAAAACTCGTGCATTTCTGTAATTTGATTTTTTTTGTGATTTCCAGTTTTAAATTTCTTACATACCTAAATTTATTAGGCCTAAAATTTATTAAATTGTATTTTACTGACTTGTTATAAGACGTTTCTTGAGTTTTGTGCAAAAAATAGAATTACCGCAAAATTAGCCGGACGTCGTATCAAGGACAGCCATGGTCTCGGCGTTCGCTATCCGACAAGTTTAAACTTGAAACGGTCATATTATTACAAATTCAATCGCTTGACAGTGTTCATCGGCATAGATTTTTAATAATCGGGTTCAGCAAGCTCTGTGTATACGTGGTTTTTCGGACTTCTTCAGCAATTTATTGAGTAAGTACGTTCTTAAATTAAAAAAATTCTATCACAGTGCTATAATTTTTTTGCTTCCAGGTTGCAATGGCTGGCCTGTGTTTATTATGTCATCAGAAACTTGAAGAGGGTGAACTTACCCCAATTAGACCGATAGGATTGAAGGGTCTGTAGATGGTCAACAAAGAGAGAGGGGATGATTTCTTTAAAACCAGGTTTTATATTGCATGAGAGGTGTCGCAAACATTACGTAGCTCGACGTTACGGAAAAGAGTTTATTTATAAAACCTGGGATAGGCATAAATGGGCCGCGATTGACAATGCCAAAAAAAAAGGAGGATGGAGCATCAACCGAGAGAAAAACCAGATGTTAGAGAACAAAAAACAAGCTTATCACCAAGTTGGAACTTACACTCAAGCTTAGGATTAATTTCCTAACATTTTTAAAGTATACCTTTTTGTATATTTTTTTGTGCTCTTTCCGATGGCGCAGTTAGTTTCTTTAAATACATTTTTTGTTAGATGTTTTCGGAAAACCCGGAGAAAATCGTATGGGAAAAAAATTAAAAAAACTTTACGCCTTCCCTGTTCCTGCGAATTCCCGAAAAATTATGGCAGATTTCGCCGCGGGACTTATTTTATTTGAGAGCCCACAAAAAAATACGCAACTTCTCTCGTGGGCACATATGTCTAACATTTATAATTTCGCCACAAATTCATCGCAAATTTCATTGTTCATGATTCTGATCAAAGAAACGAAAAAACAACTTTTTGGTAAAAGCACTTCTGGCGGCGAGAAATTCGCCATTAAAACTACCTGTGCAATGAAATTCCGAACTATTTTTGCCTCCTCTTTCGATTGGTGCATTTATTTTTACTATCAGAATGATACTTACCCAGATAATTAGCATTTTTACCATGGAAAATTCCGGAAAACCCGGTTTTTCCTAATTTAAAAAAAATTGAAAAACAGCTATATCATTTTTTTCTTTTTTTTTTCGGAAAGTTCACATCAAAATACACAAGGTCCACTTTGTTTCATCCAATTACAAATTAATGTAAGCTCCAAGGGGGTTTTTTCGTTATTTAATTGGACTATTACAATGATTTATATTTTATTGTAGTTGGAAACTGAAATATTGCAATCTAAAACAACAGACAATAAATTAGAAAATATGTTTCTATTCTATTGAAAAGAACTTACCAAACTTATTTAAACGTATTAGTTTACAAATTCTTTAAAATCTCAAATACATACCACAAGAAAAAGTGACAAGTGATACTTTTTTAAGATTTGATGGTTTTGTTATGACTTATGACAAACGAATGTTTACGTTCGAAAACAATATGAAGTTTACAGTAATTCTCGTGGATACTGTTTTAGCAAATTACTTTATTACGTTGTGTTATCATAACAGGTAGGTTGAATATGTAAGTAAGAAATAGGCATTCTGCGAGGTTTTGATTTCCCTCAACAATTTATTATGAACGTTGCATCTACGTTGTATAGTAATGTTATTACGTTTTCTTAAAACAATATCGCCGAAAAGATTGGCAAAGTTATGTGCTAGCTGGGGTGACTAAAATTCTGCACACTTATAATTTGGCAGTCCAATTAATGTATTATTCTAATCGCTGTTGTAATCGACTTCATATTGACGATTTTACATTTCATTAAAATGTAGCCAGAATAAAACTACGTTTTTCAAAAGAGTCTAAAGTAAAGAACAACGAAGGGTTTGCTTTTTATGTCTCTACAACAAAATACCTATCACCATTAATATAATTTTCCAAAGAAAGTATCTATTTTCACTTTCTATGCAATCCTACAAGCAATGAGCATAACCTATTTGATAAATTTATTGTCTTCATTTCATAGATAGTAAAAGTCCCGTTAACTGTCTAATAAAAATAAATAAATCCTCACATATCTCGCATCTAAAAGAAAATGTTAAAATAATAAAGCAAAATGAAACATTAGTTTTGGTCTGGATTAAAGTACATTCGGGAAAATAAGGTAACGTAATAGCAGATAATTTAGCTAAATCCTCCTATTTGTATACTGTATACCATATTCTGATGCAAATTATTTTTTTACAGGAAAAACTATATAACACATCAATTTAAAATATATTATAAATAAAATACAAAATTAAGATGGTTCCATTTACAGATACTTTGTAATTACTACAAATGGAATAAAATCCATCATGAATTAACTCCAGCTAATAAATACAAAATAGGTGTAGGAATTTTGATTACAAATATATGACGACACATTTCTAATGAGCAACCCGGGCACATACTTTGATTTTCTTTTACTGTACGGAGAATGGTCGCAATGCGCAGCTTTCTGAATAGAAAACTCCGCCATTTTGACACGGCATAAGAAACAATCGGCAGGCTCACTCGCCGCTGATCGCATATAAATATTATGCTAAGAAAATTTGACTTTGACGACGCCATTCGGGGGTCTTAGTCAGGGTCGGATTAAAGCGTATTTAAAGATTTTGTAATAAAATAAGGTATTAATAGGCAGGATCGTATTAAAACAAAAAAGTAAAAATTTACATGAAATATATTTTAATTTAACTTATAAGAACAGCACTAAGAAAGACAATATGCTCTACATATTGCGCCAAATAATTAGCTTGTTTTTATTGATGGTCTTAAAATTTCTATTAATATTTTTAAAGTGTAATATATGAGTAGCCTTAAATATAACTTAATAACATATATTTCTGGAAATCGAGGACAAGGAGCGTCAAATGTTATCTCGGAATTAATTAAATGTAAAAAAAAATTACAAACGCCGGATTTAGTGATAAATAATTCAAAATTTTGTTGAAAAATTATTTAAATTTTTGTTATTAAACATACAAAACTATTATCTGACATTTTTAAATTGCCAAAAATTGTAAAATTTTATGTTAAATAATTGCTTAAGGTCGATTCCACCGTTGTGTTAAACGGAGATTAAAATGACATTGTTTATGTAAAAATGTCATTTTAAACTTCGTTTAACAGAACGGTGGAATCGGTCCTAAGACACATGATTTTGATTGTATGTGACTCATTACTAATTTTTAATTTACTACTTATAATTTCTTTAATGGCTAATTAAGATTTTCTTGCTTTTTGTAATGAAAATACCTTAGATTTATCAAGATTATAAAGCTTTGTTATTCGCATATCTAGAATAATTATTATCAAAATGAATATTAAAATTAAATTTTTGTCAAGCATTTCAATTATTGGGAATAACACAATTACGATTAATATTTATTTTTTTCAGAAAAAAAAAGTCATTCCTTACAAAAAATTCTGCCTGTTGAAAAAAATAACAAAAACAAGTTTCATTTTAAAGTTATGAAGAAAAACCGACAGAAAAACTGTGACTTTTCTTCCTAAAATCAATAGGTAATACAGATTTTTTCCTTTTGTCAATTTCAAGTTTCTTCATTTATTAAGACCCTGTACACCTGACCTAACATATTAATATAGTAAACCTATTTTGTCAACTCCATACGGCAGATGTTTAAAATATAACATTTTACTTTAAATCTTAATAATATACCTACATAAGTAAATATAAATTGACACTAAACATTACGTGACGTTAACCAGGCACCTACCTACATCTTACTAATAGGTTTATAACTCACAAACTGACCCATAACCTAGGATTTTTTTTTAAAGTATACCATACATACCTACCTAATAGGATCTTTAAGGACTGATTCCACCGTTGTGTTAAACGGAGATTAAAATAACGTAGTTAGGGCCATTTGCACCGTTAATCGTTAAGAACTAAGCGAAGCTTAAAGTGACATTGATAATGAAAAAATGTCAGTTTAAGCTTGCCTTATTTTTTAACGACTACCGGTGCAAATGGACCTTATTGTAAAAATGTCATTTTAAACTTCGTTTAACACAACGATGGAATCGAACCTAAGAAACCCAAAAAATCTTTTAATACAGTTTATTCATACAGTTTTTTGCTGCACAACTTTGCTCAGACCTAGTAAAACACGTAAAAGTTAGCAAATTAACACTGGAAAACTTTACGTGACGTTAACTAGGCACCTACCTACATCTTACTTATAGCTTTAAAACTGACAAACTGACTCATATACTGGGATTTTTTTAAAAGTATACCATACATACCTAATAAGATCTTTAAGAAACCGAAAAAATCTTTTAATACAGTTTATTCATATAGTTTTTTGCTGCACAACTTTGCCCAGACAGTAAAACACGTAAAAGTTAACAAATTAACACTGGAAAACAACTACTATATAAAAAGTGTCAAAAAATATCTATAATTCTAAAAAAATAACAATAACTACATAATACACACATCACAAACAAAATAAATTTAAGACACACGCTACTGATTCCGAGCCGCTGCAACTTGTTTGTTTTTGTCGATATAAACGACGACAGTGACGCCACTGGCTTTATTGAGAGGTTGGACCCCAAAATGGCGGTGTGCGCGTAGATGTGCGCGTAGCGTTGCCGCCAAGATAAGTTAGCCTGCCGAACCCTTATTACGTGTTGCCTATATCTTGGCGCAATATTTTTAATAGGTGCGTTTTAATAATCCGCTTCTGCTTCGGAATTGTTGGTTTTCTTGTTTTAATCTGACAGGTTAAAACGACTAAACCGACAATTCCGGAAGCAGAAGCGAATGATTAAAACGCACCTGATATTTTGCTTGCTGCTGTCAGTGTCAGTAAATATTATTTTTGGAGTCACAGTTTATTGCTAAAGAATCAGTTAGCTCACTTGGACCAGTTGAAAGTTCCAAAATAACATCCACTCCAGGGATACAAATTCAGGATACGCAGAAGACTGCTGTTTTATTATAGGCGGTTGTCATAAATTGTATTATCCGCCCTATGTTGGGCGTGTCGGACCTCTCTCTTGCATCGTCTAGTAAAGAAAATAAAAGCACGGCATAAAAAACAATCGGCAGGCCCACTCTCCGCTGATCGCATACAAATATTATACTAAGAAAATTTGGCTTTGACGACGCCATTCGGGGGTCTTAGTCAGGGTCGGATTAAAGCGTATTTAAAGATTTTGTAATAAAATAAGGTATTGATAGGCAGGATTGTATTAAAACAAAAAAGCTTCACAGATTGCGCCAAATAATTAGCTTGTTTTTATTGATGGTCTTAAAATTTATATTAAGTAATATATATGAGCAGCCTTAAATATAACTTAGGACCGATTTCACCGTTGTGTTAAACGAAGTTTAAAATTAAATTTTTACATTAACAATGTCATTTTAATCTCCGTTTAATACAACGGTGGAATGGTCCCTTAATAACATATATTTATGGAAATCGGGGACAAGGAGCGTCAAATGTTATTTTGGAATTAATTAAATCTAAAAAAACAATTACAAACGCCGGATTTAGTGATAAATAATTCAAAATTGTGATGAAAAATTATTTCAATTTTTGTTATTAAACATACAAAACTATTATTTGACATTTTTAAATTGCCAAAAATATCTTCATTTGCTTTTTTTGTATGCTTTATAATAAAAATACATGGAGCTTATATCCAAGTCTTCGTGTGTTAAGGCATATTGTGTACATACATCGCAACGTAATAAATTTAAACATTGCAATTTTTTGAACGTCCTTTGAATTTGGACCGATGTAGGGTTTACACAGTTACCATCATGGAGGAAGGATAATTAAGAGTTGCAGATGCCTCACAGAAATTTGGCAGCATGTTTACCTACAGCGACATATAGAATAGTTTTGTGCAATTAATACTCAGTCGGTAATATAGAAAGATGTAATGCTATTTTAGCTTGAAAATTGGGCTTTTGAATTTACTTCGACAAAATATAAGAATTTAACATTTTTAATAGCACTGCTTAAAACACATGATTTTGATTGTGACTCATTACTAATTTACTACTTATAATTTCTGTAATGGCTAATTAGGAGTTTCTTGCTTTTTGTAATGAAAATACTTTAGATTTATCAAGATTATAAAGCTTTGTTATTCGCATATCTAGAATAATTATCAAAATGAAAATCAGAATTAAATTTTTGTTTAGCATTTCAATATTTGGGAATAACACAATTACGATTAATATTAATTTTTTTTTCAGAAAAAAAATTTTTCCATACAAAAAATTCTGCTTGTTGAAGAAAATTACAAGAAAAAAAAGTTTTCTTTTTAAGTTATGAAGGAAAACCGTAACTTTTCTTCGTAAAATCAATAAGGTAGTACAGATTTTTTCCTTTTGTCAATTTTAAGTTTCTTCATTTATTAAGACCATGTACACCTGACCTAACATATTAATATTGTAAACCTATTTTTTCGTCAAACACAATTTGTTTATAATGACTTTTTCCTTAAAATAAAAATAAAGATTTTACCATTTTGTCAACTCCATACGGGAGATGTTTAAAATATAACATTTTACTTTAAATCTTAATAATATACCTACATAAGTAAATATAAATTGACGCTAAACTTTACGTGACGTTAACTAGGCACCTACCTACATCTTACTAATAGCTTTAAAACTGACAAACTGACTCATATACTAGGATTTTTTTAAAAGTATACCATACATACCTAATAAGATCTTTAAGAAACCGAAAAAATCTTTTAATACAGTTTATTCATATAGTTTTTTGCTGCACAACTTTGCCCAGACAGTAAAGCACGTAAAAGTTAACAAATTAACACTGGAAAACAACTACTATATAAAAAGTGTCGAAAAATATCTATAATTCTAAAAAAATAACAATAACTACATAATACAAACATCACAAACAAAATAAATTTAAGATACACGCTACTGATTCCGTGCTACTGCAACTTGTTTGTTTTTGTCGATATAAACGACGACAGTGACGCCACTGGCTTGATTGAGAGGTTGGACCCCAAAATGGCGGTGTGCGCGTAGATGTGCGCGTAGCGTTGCCGCCAAGACAAGTTAGCCTGCCGATTGTTTATTATGCCGTGATCAAAGTATGTGCATAGACCAAGTTTGCTGGTGTTAGTGATTTATTCGGTGTCAAGAATATACAGGGTGAAATGAAAAAATCAAAAAACGCAATAAGGTCCAATTGTCATTTTACAACAGATCAGGAAACGAACAGTCAACAGGATTATGATCAATCGGATGACGATGAGAACTATATTTTCGATAATGAGGCATTCGGTATTATTATCATCGATGAAACCAATGATTCCAATAGTTGCGATTTCGAATAATGTGGCTATTGTAAAATAATAGAAGTATTATAAGTGTATAGAGTAAAACTGAAATTTGTTAAAAAAAAATTGATAAGAAGTTCTACAAAAATTCCAATCAAATACATAATTTTTGTGCTTTTAAATTTACTTACTTTATTTGTGGAAAACTATCATTTTTATTTTTCATACTATAAAAATAAGCATCACACCACTTGGTTTCACCTTTGCGACTATAATTTTTTTTTTATTTTTTTACGCCTATTTATGGGAGTGGAAGACGTAGTTTGTTGTACCTACAATTCAGGTAGAAGACGATATTTTCAAATTTTTTATGATCATATCAACGTGTACACCAAGTTTTATCCATGCGAAAATGATTTTTTTTTATAAATTTTTTTACGCAAACCCTCTGTCGTACAAATGGAATTGAAGAAGATGATTTTACTGTTAGATGCTATTTGAATGTTTCATATTCATTATCTTCCGGACAATAAGTAAAGTGTTGAATCTTAAGGCACCATTTCGGTAGGCGCGACAG
>OV651827.1:10299399-10312398 GCA_927349885.1 Psylliodes chrysocephalus | reverse complement strand
CATTAAAGCCTTGTTTTTTTTTTTTTTTTAAATAATGAGTTTTACATCGACAGTTCTACAAGAAATTGTATTCTTGGTATTATACGGCGACACTCGAACGGCGGATATAACTATTGAAATGTTATAAAGAGTTTCTAGACACTTTGAAACACACTATACATAAGAATTTTGGGTCCGCTAACACTTATTTAAAAAAAAAAAATTTACCTTAAAATCCAAAATCCTTAAAATTTTTTGTCGGGTCTCCATCATAAAACAAATGTAAAATAAACCATTTTCACTGATTTCTTGTTGTAGAAACGGCTAAATATCAATATAAGACCATTCATAGAGCAATAAACCGTACCAAATTTTTTCATAAACGATCAAATTTTCTTATTTTTCATTTTTAGTTTGTTAGAAAAATAAATAAACACTAAATTATTTGTAATGACAATTGATGTGTCTAGTTTCTATAAGTGCGGTGTTGCCAAATCGAGTAAGAAAACATATAAGTCAGGAAATAATTCGGTTAGTGAAAAATTACATAGTGTCTGGCCAGCAGGTAAATTTGGATCTCGAAGTGAGAAAAGTTGTAGTAATCACAGACAACTGTCTTTTTATTTCATTTCAAGATGATTGCATGTTAATTACGGCATGTCGGTACTTATCTAATATTTAAAAAAAAAAAAAATTCAATTTGAGCTGTGTCCAGGCCGTTGGAGTTTATGCCGGTTGGCGTAGCCAGGTATGGTTTAAGAATTTTCTGGTGGCGGCGACGCCGCCACCTTACAAGAAGTCATTCCTTCATTTTCTTATTGTATATTTTCTTATTATTAGATGCCCATGATACAAGACACGTTCGTTAAAAGTTGGGATCGATATTCACTGGCCAGACGCTAATGAGGGTTGGTTATATTAGGTTAGGTTTTTTCAATTTGAGCTGTGTCCAGGCCGTTGGAGTCTATGCCGGTCGGCGAAGCCAGGTATGAGTTAAAATTTTTTGGTAGCACCACCCTACAAGAAGTCGTTGCTTCATCTTCTTATTGTATATTATTAGTTTAGGTTAGGTCGTCGAAGAGTACTCTGCCGATGAGGGTGAGGAAGAAGATCTTAATATGGGTATTTTTTAAATCGTTAGTTTTATATAATTTTTCTGATACTGAAGTCAATTGGTTGGCCGGGTACAACGCAGGGCATAGGTAAAAATTACCATTGCTATGTAATAGATAATTAATATGGCAACATTGTATTTCTTTTAGACATATGTCAGACTGCAAATCTTAATTGTCATAGTCTTTACGAAAATTAAAAAATTCCGACGAACCTAAAAATGAGCTTAAATTAAAAAAATAAACTGTTTACAAAAAAATGTGGATGGTTTATTGCATTATGGATGGTCTAGTGTTATTATTTAGCAGTTTCTATAACAAGAAATTAATCAAAATGATGTAGTTTAAATTTTTTCAACATCGAAATTGGAGGACACATTTTAATAGTTTTAAGGTAAGAAAAAAATATTTTATAGCGTTTGCAGGGCAAATAAAGTATTTTTAAATGTGTTTTAGAAGGTCTAAAATCGTTTAAAAAAAAATAAAAAAAAATAGCCCGTTCGACTATTGGCGGATTTTTCCAAAATCCAATTTTTTATATTATATTGTATTTATTTCCTTTATCCTTGTCATGTCCATTGGTGTGATGTTCTTATTGTCCGTTTAAGTGTATGTGTATTATTACCCTCTTTTTTTTTTCTCTTACGAGCCCTCATAGAGGTCCGGATAGAAAAGATTTTATTTGGTTGTTTTTTTTTTAAGTTTTTCTTTTGTATTATTGATTGACCATGCGGTTGCTTCGAAATGATAGAATTGTCAATTGACAGGATTTACCTCAGGTTTTGCTGACAACGCTATATTATTTATTAAAGATTTTTTGGAAAATCGCAAACAATGTGTTAAAATCGATGAACATAAATCAGAATCTTTAAATCTTTACTCGGGCGTACCCCAAGGTTCCATTTTAGGCCCTCTGCTTTTTTCAATATACACTTCGAACCTTATTAATTCTTTAGAAAACTGTAAAATTCACCTATATGCCGATGACACTCAGATTTATTACAGTTTCCCTCCAGATCTATCACAAAATGCGTGTGAGATAATTAATCGTGATTTGAATTCTTTTGTTGGATCAGCAACTGAGCACTGTTTACTAATTAATGCTTCAAAATCTAATGTGATGTTGTTTGGATCAAGTCGTAATCGTGACAAAATTATTGAAGAATTAGGTAGGTATTGAAATTAATAATGATAGACTAACCATAGTAAATGAAGCTAAAAACTTAGGAGTTTTCATTGATTCTGAATTAAGGTTTGAAAAACACATCACTAAATTGATTCAGAGAGCTTATAGCTCATTAAAATTGATATACGGTAATCGTAAGTTGTTGCCTAAAAGAATTAAAATATCACTATGTGAATCACTTGTACTATCAAATTTTAAATTTGCTGATTCTGTCTATGGTCCAAATTTAACAGTAACCTTCAAAAAAAAATACAAAAAATACAAAACAGTTGCTTAAGACTCATATACGGTATAAGAAAATATCAAAGGATATCACATAAACTCGAAGAAATCGGTTGGCTAAATATGGAAAACCGACGAATTCATCATGCAACTACGCTATACCACAAAATTGTCTTGTATAAAATCCCCATTTATCTTTACAAAAAAATATCCTTTAGGACAGATGTTCACAACTTAAATTTAAGATTCAAAGGTCTACTATCACCACCTCAATTTAGATCCGAACTATTTAGACGTTCGTTTTCATATCAAATTTTTCAATTGTATAATTCTGTTCCTATTATATTTAAAAATCTTAACCCTCTTACTTTCAAATGTAAATACAAAACCTTGTTATTTAGCAAGCAATGCACTTAAATCGTAATTGTTCTACCTGTCCCCTCTAAAATATAAAAATATAAAGATATAGTTTTTTGTTTTTATTTTGATTTTTCAATATGTTTAGATTTAGTTCATATACCTACTCGTATTTACATATGTATATAAACACCATCATTGGGTTAAGTGGAAGAACATTTTCCAAGTGTTTTTTTTAAACTTTGGAAAGTGAACTTCGCCTTTTGTTTTCTTTAATAAACTATTAGTAATATTAATTTTGTAAAATGCTGTAATGAAAACAATAAAGACCTTTATTATTATTATTATTATTATTATTATAAATAAATAAATAAATAATAGATACAGCCCCATCACGCAATATTTGTAACCAGCATCTTCCCTCACTATGTAGCAGTGGTTACACGACTTGATTGGATATTCGCTATTTTGGTTACACACCTGATTGGTTAGCAACAAATTGACAGGAATACGTTAGTAAGGTTAGTTATTTTATGGTAATTTTGTGGTTCATTTTGAGTTTATTTCGTACTTTAATTGAAAAATTTTTGTGGTTTAAGTTATTTTGGTGCATTTAATTGCTTTAAAATGCCAGTGAAGTGAATTGTGTGCTCGAGAAAGTATCTTAAGTTCAGTTCGATAACCATTACCGTTGCATCACACTTTTTTTGAGGGGTATCATAATTCAAAATAAATTTTAAACAACAATTTATTTTAAAGTTTAAAATAACATTCAACGTTGAATTTCGAATTATTTTATTGTGCCTGTGATTAATTTATTAATAGGCTTTCTGTAAAGTAAAGTTGTATTGTTATGCACACTGTATATTTAAGAAGGCTCTAGTGGCATTCACTTTAGTTATAAAATCTTAGTATTGCTTTATTTTAATAACAAAATATATTGTTAGAACACCAGTTACTTTATAGTATATTATGTTGCATTCTGTATTACATGAAATCCTACCTACCTGTATGAATAAGAAAACACTATTTATACCTATTTAGGTTTAGGATTGTCAAAATAGATATATGTGGATGAAAAGCTTGGGTATACGTGAGGATGAAGTGAGTGAATTCAGTAGAATTTGTTCAAAACATTTTGAGGATTCTGCCTTTGCTAAGTCTCCAGGAGGAAAAATGTTTTTAATGAAAGGAGTAATGCCCTTATCTTACTCACATCCTGAAGCTGTTCCTCAACTGGAAACTATCCCACATTCTAAACCTTCTACATCTGAAACTAAGTGAGTATTTGAACAAAAACTATAAATAATGAAAATGTTTTTTTGTCTATGTCTAATTAATGTCTAATTAATTTGAATATTCTAAGTATTAGTACGGGAACATTTTGTAATTTTTTAATTACCTATTCATGTTATTTTAATAACTACAATAATATATGTAATTACTAGCTATTGCCCGCGGCTTTGCTCGCGACTTTGCTCGAATATTGTCGTGTTATTAATATAAAAAAATACATGACTTCCTTTTTTATTAATTTTTTATTGATTTTCATTCATTTTTTTATATTTATTCATATTTATTAATTTTTTATTCAATTGTATTAATTTTTATTCATGTTTATTAATTTTTATTAATTTTTATTAATTTTTATTAATTTTTATTAATTTTTATTAATTTTTATTAATTTTTATTAATTTTTATTAATTTTTATTAATTTTTATTAATTTTTATTAATTTTTATTAATTTTTATTAATTTTTATTAATTTTTATTAATTTTTATTAATTTTTATTAATTTTTATTAATTTTTATTAATTTTTATTAATTTTTATTAATTTTTATTAATTTTTATTAATTTTTATTAATTTTTATTAATTTTTATTAATTTTTATTAATTTTTATTAATTTTTATTAATTTTTATTAATTTTTATTAATTTTTATTAATTTTTATTAATTTTTATTAATTTTTATTAATTTTTATTAATTTTTATTAATTGTTATTAATTTTTATTAATTTTTATTAATTTTTATTAATTTTTATTAATTTTTACTGAGCTCAAGAGCATATAATACAAGATACGGGTAAATATCTTATAACAGGAATTAAGACAGGTGATCGGCCTGTAATTCTTTGGCTCAGCTCGGTTGCTTTTTTTCGGTATAAATGTTGTTCTCCCTTTAACTAACTACTCAGGAATTGGTTCGATTGCATTGAGCCAAGAGTTGAATATTCTGGCAAGATGCGGATGGGTAATTTCTTCCACCAAAAGTTGTTAATGCCATCGATGCCTGGTGCTGAAAAATGTGTAGTACCTTTAAGTGCCTTTCTAATCTCTTCTTGAGTTATTTGGGGATTATCATTACAGTGGTATTGTTGAAATCGGGAATAATAGGATCTGAACCTGATTAGAGATGATGTGTTCTTCTTGATGGGTGTCGTGCTTTCGTAGATGTTGTTCCAGAAATTTTCTACAGTCTGTAGGTCATTAAGTAGTCTAGAGGTTTGATATTACACTTAATGTTAATTCTTGTTAGTCAGTACTTTTGCATAATTTTTTGGATCTGCGAAGATAAGCTACATGGTCTCTAAGATGTTGTTTAGAATTGTGATTAAGCTCTGGGTATTTTTCGTGCCACAATCCATGCATTCTTGCTATGTAACCTCTTCAACCAGGCTCGCTATCTTCGTATGCGTCCAGCAAGTCGTCCCTGAGTTCATTAGTCCATCGAAAGCGTCAATTTCCATTACCGGGGTCGTTATCGGGCATCCATTCTGATGCTTCTCTATCTTGCCCATCACCCTCATCCGAGAAGGGTGGATTGTCAGGAGCGTGCTCTACATTGCTAGTCGTAACAATGCGAGTTCCCTGTACCCTGGGATGTTACCCCAGGGCACTTCGACGAGTTACGGTATTGCATTGGCTACCGGCTCGATATAAGGCCCGGTATGGGTCACTGGTGTTACTCGTGAACTCAAGTTCGCTGGCTGTACCGTTTTGCTTGAAAAGCTTTGCTACGGTAGCAACAACAACATTGCTGGATACAATGCTGCTATCGGCCAGACAATATTATAAATATCGTTTATTAATTTAAAGAAAAAATAACAAAACCTATTTTTTGTAAATTAACATTTTATGTTTGAGTTGTACTTTTATTTAAATTATTCATTGACAAAATACTAACCAAACAATAATTTAGATTGTGATGAAAAAACTATTTGATACGCCCCTGGAAATCACAGCTGTCAAAAATCCATAGATACTGGCTTCAAACAAAGCCTATGTTAAACGGCGCCGGCAGCTTATATATATTTCATTTTTTTATCTCAAGTATAAATTGCTATAGATTAAATATTATGAAAAACTTACCACTACCAAAACAAAATACCAAACATTTTCGATTACAAACTCAGTTTGGGTATTATACATATTAAAAAAATAATCGACACTTCCCAATAATGTAGCATAAAGGAGAAATATTAATACCAAAATTTTCTTGCCAAAAGCAGCATTTAAACTCAGAACAGCCAAAACAAAATATTTGTAGGTATTTTTAAACATCTTCATTTTACACATGATTTCACGTTTTGTGAGGAACGGCTGTTCGCAGAATATCTGGAGCCTCTCACAAATAATATCTTCTCTCTTTTTCAGAAGCAGAGAAAATTCCATTAAAAAACCAGCCATGATATAAATTTGTATATTTATTTTTAACCAGTAACAGCCCATAAAAATATCCACGTAAGATAAACGCATCCAACTATGCACATTTGTAAATAAAGCAAAACTTAGGAGTAATAACGATAAAGCTGCATAACATAATATTTTTATCTTTGAAATAAATAGAGTACAGTTTACAATATTGTCCAAGTAAAACAATAATTCCCAAAAGGTTTTTCTTTCTTTAATTAGATCACAAATACTAACGAATGGAAACATCAAATTCATTCCGGCATCTAGTGATAAAAATATTACAAGTTCAGTACCGTAGGATAAATAGCTTTTTCCAAGAAAATACGTTGCAGCGCATGCCGTAGAAAATAATATAATTGCAGTAATTAGTTGAAATACATTTTTTCCACCTTGTCTGTTCCAAGGAAATATACATACTATTGCACCAACCTTGTAAAAACATTTTAGTATAAATTTGTCTTCAATTGAGTTCATAAATAATTGGATACTGGTATCGAACATGTTGAAGGTTTGGTTAGACTACAGAGTTTGTATATTTTTGTTTTGTTAAAACCACTACTGATTGCGTGTAATAATATTAATAATACAATTTAATCATAAATTTCAATTAGTATATAAGATCTAACAAAGCGATACGACAATAGGTCGGAAAATTTCTAGAACAAGACAGAAAAACAACTTTTCCGCAAATCGTATAGGAATACTATAGGACAATATTTGTAATTTAAAAATATCTATTATAAATTTGGGCGGTAATATTTAGTTATTTAATCAATGTCAGGAAAAACTAGAAATTAATAAACGATTTAATAACTTTAAATTGAAAGATAAAATTTAGAACAAAATAAAATTATTTAGAAATAAGTATTAAATGAAAAAAATAAAACGTAAATAAAATAATAGTAAAATAAAATATACAATATTTAATTAATGCACGTATGAGATGGCGTACCTGAAATAAAAGTAAAACAAGTATGATCAATCAAGTTTACCAAAGGTAGCTTTATAATAAAGAAAGTCATGAAAAGGTGATATCCATAAACAAATACTTATTATCCTTTTAATTAACAAGAAAATTATACATGATAAATATGTCAAAATATTGATTATAAAAAAAATATAATTGACACAACTTTAAATTTTCCATAATTGACAAAAAGTTATATTCTCAATTCTGTAGGCACTGACCGCAATGCCCAAACATCGATCGATATATAAAAAGCCATTACTAGCACACTGACCGCAATGTCACTAGCCCGCACCAACCATGGTGCGACGACTCCGGGAATAATCCCTAAATAAACGCAAACACTGACCGCAATGTACTACGCCAGAACAGACAATCTAACTCACTTTACTTTTGATTACATCTCGTAGAGGAAAACAAAATATAAGTAAATAGTCAAATTCAAATAAGTTTTAATTATTTAATATAACCCCGTTAATTTAGGATATAAGGTTTTCTCAATACTTGACAAAATATCTTTACGTCAGAATTGACAAATTAACTATAAAAGATTGATGGATAATAATTGGGAAATATAATTTGCAAAATAACTTGATTATAAATTAAAACAAAACTAATTGATAAAACATAATTACTCAGTGAGAAAAACTCACCCTGTTCAGCAAACAGCCACTCACAAGAATTATAATTATTCACTAGTTTTATTATTATTATTATTATTATTATTATTATTATTAATATTATTATTATTATTATTATTATTATTATTATTATTATTATTATTATTATTATTATTATTATTATTATTATTATTATTATTATTATTATTATTATTATTATTATTATTATTATTATTATTATTATTATTATTATTATTATTATTATTATTATTATTATTATTATTATTATTATTATTATTATTATTATTATTATTATTATTATTATTATTATTATTATTATTATTATTATTATTATTATTATTATTATTATTATTATTATTATTATTATTATTATTATTATTATTATTATTATTATTATTATTATTATTATTATTATTATTATTATTATTATTATTATTATTATTATTATTATTATTATTATTATTATTATTATTATTATTATTATTATTATTATTATTATTATTATTATTATTATTATTATTATTATTATTATTATTATTATTATTATTATTATTATTATTATTATTATTATTATTATTATTATTATTATTATTATTATTATTATTATTATTATTATTATTATTATTATTATTATTATTATTATTATTATTATTATTATTATTATTATTATTATTATTATTATTATTATTATTATTATTATTATTATTATTATTATTATTATTATTATTATTATTATTATTATTATTATTATTATTATTATTATTATTATTATTATTATTATTATTATTTATTATTATTATTATTATTATTATTATTATTATTATTATTATTATTATTATTGTTTAGTTTCACAGTGTTTATGTTGTAAGGGTACACTGGTTTTTTTTATTAGGTTTGGACCGAAAATACACCGTATTCCTTGGGTCGCACCTATCCTAACACTCTGCGAATGATGTGTGCGCTTCCTAGTATTGCATTGGTTTGGAGCTGTATAATATTATGGTTTCCCCTAATTTTATTCAAATTACGCTCTAGTCTATTAGTAATTGCACCGGTAGCGCCAATGACAACAGGTATAATCTGGGTTTTGATGTTCCACATCCTAGATATTTCTTATTATTATTATTATTATTATTATTATTATTATTATTATTATTATTATTATTATTATTATTATTATTATTATTATTATTATTATTATTATTATTATTATTATTATTATTATTATTATTATTATTATTATTATTATTAATATCAGCCAGCGCTCGTCGAAATTAAAATGGTACAATGCGGATCTAAAAAAATTGCGAAGCGAGATGTTTAAACTAAAATTGCGTTTCAATAAATATAAATTGGACACAGATTGGTTCGACTTTACGGAAAAACGTAAACAATACCGTGCAGCCCTGAAAATTGCTAAGAGATGTGCTTACGCCGAGAAAATTGAATCTTCTGATAATAAAACTAAAACAATATGGCATCTGGTAAATTCATCTCGGAATTCCAATTCCAATAAAAATAATAACGTGTCTTCATCTCTCTCTTCAGCAGAATTTAATAACTTTTTTGCTACTGTTGCAGATACCATTTCTATCCACATAGAAACTCCTGACGTACATCCTCTTGATTACTTAAATCTCCAACCTAAGCCATCAGGTTCATTTTTTATGTCATCTATACTACAAGAAGATGTACGTGAGGCAGTGCGTGAGATGAAAAATTCAGCCAGCCTAGACCACTATGGCCTAAGTAGCAAAATGATAAAATGCGCGATGGAACCGTTGGTAGTACCATTAACACTACTTTTTAATAGATGTTTAGCAGAGGGTAAGTTTCCGTCGCAATTAAAAATATCTAGATTGATACCACTACACAAAAAAGGTGACGCTGAATGTCCTGATAATTTTCGGCCTATTGCTATCGTACCGGTCATCTCAAAACTATTTGAAAAAATTTTAAAAAATAAATTGCTCTCTTACATTGAAGGTAAAGAAATCCTATCACCTTCACAATACGGATTTAGAAAGGGCAAATCGACGGTCAAAGCGATGATTTCTCTAATCGAATGCGTGGTTGATAATCTTGATCAGGGTTACAGTTCATGTGCAACCATGTGCGACCTGTCGAAGGCATTCGACTGCGTCAATATAGAGCTTTTGATAAACAAATTAGAATTCTATGGGATAAGGGGAAACAGTCTTGAGATATTCAGATCATACTTAACTGATAGAATGCAATACGTGGTTCACAATGATGACGTTTCTAACATGCTTCCGGTGGTAAGTGGTGTTCCACAGGGTTCTGTATTGAGCCCGGTTCTCTTTTTGCTCTACATCAACGACTTACCAAGATCTATTGAGCCACGTAAATGCATTTTATTTGCGGATGATACAACTCTTCTCACAAGGGGTAATTTAACATCTACCAGTGATGATATAATACTAGCAAAACGCTGGTTTAGTTCGAACAAGCTAATGCTAAATGCAGCTAAAACAAGCCGAATTATATTTAGCTCAGACAAACTGGCAAAAAAATCGGAGCCTGTCAAAACACTGGGTTTTACGCTAGACACGTGTCTCACTTGGGCCTCACATATAGCCAGCCTATGTTCTAAACTAGCAACACAAATTTACGTCATGAGACAGTTGTATTCTTACCTAGATCCGCATTCTATGAGGTCAGTATACTATGCTCTAGTCCACAGTAATATTAGTTATGGTATAATGCTCTGGGGCAAATCCAGCTCCATACAGAAAGTATTTAGCTATCAGAAGGCAGCACTAAGAATCATTGACGGTGCACACTACTCAGATCACTGTCAGTCTATATTTAAAAAACACAATATTCTACCTTTGCCGTGCATATATATACTTCAGGTTTTATCGTGGATTCACTCGAGTCGTGATCAAGTTTCTACTCATGCAGATATACATCAGCATAACACTAGATTTAAAGACAATATAGTTAATAGCTTTTCTAGAATATGTATTACTAAAAACAATAAACCTGATTACAATATTTATAACATTTTTGTCAATCACCATCAAAATTATCCCATAAAGAATATGACATCAAAGGCTTTTAATATGATAGCTAAGAACTTTCTAGTCAAGCATTGCTTCTATTCTGTGGATGAATATTTACAAGCTTTTACAATTGTTGACTAAAATTTTAATTTAATTTAATTTTAATTTCAATTTTAATTTTATTTTTATTCTAATTTAAATTTTATTGACATGACTTTTTACAATAAATTTTATGTGTGTGAATGCAGATTTTATATAACTTGTAGATTTTTTTATTGTTATTTGTATTTAAATTTGGTTTACCATATTGTAGTGTATGACATAAAATGTACCTATGTATATATTGTCAATAAAATCTATCTATCTATCTATCTATCTATTATTATTATTATTATTATTATTATTATTATTATTATTATTATTATTATTATTATTATTATTATTATTATTATTATTATTATTATTATTATTATTATTATTATTATTATTATTATTATTATTATTATTATTATTATTATTATTATTATTATTATTATTATTATTATTATTATTATTATTATTATTATTATTATTATTATTATTATTATTATTATTATTATTATTATTTATTATTATTATTATTATTATTATTATTATTATTATTATTATTATTATTATTATTATTATTATTATTATTATTATTATTATTATTATTATTATTATTATTATTATTATTATTATTATTATTATTATTATTATTATTATTATTATTATTATTATTATTATTATTATTATTATTATTATTATTATTATTATTATTATTATTATTATTATTATTATTATTATTATTATTATTATTATTATTATTATTATTATTATTATTATTATTATTATTATTATTATTATTATTATTATTATTATTATTATTATTATTATTATTATTATTATTATTATTATTATTATTATTATTATTATTATTATTATTATTATTATTATTATTATTATTATTATTATTATTATTATTATTATTATTATTATTATTATTATTATTATTATTATTATTATTATTATTATTATTATTATTATTATTATTATTATTATTATTATTATTATTATTATTATTATTATTATTATTATTATTATTATTATTATTATTATTATTATTATTATTATTATTATTATTATTATTATTATTATTATTATTATTATTATTATTATTATTATTATTATTATTATTATTATTATTATTATTATTATTATTATTATTATTATTATTATTATTATTATTATTATTATTATTATTATTATTATTATTATTATTATTATTATTATTATTATTATTATTATTATTATTATTATTATTATTATTATTATTATTATTATTATTATTATTATTATTATTATTATTATTATTATTATTATTATTATTATTATTATTATTATTATTATTATTATTATTATTATTATTATTATTATTATTATTATTATTATTATTATTATTATTATTATTATTATTATTATTATTATTATTATTATTATTATTATTATTATTATTATTATTATTATTATTATTATTATTATTATTATTATTATTATTATTATTATTATTATTATTATTATTATTATTATTATTATTATTATTATTATTATTATTATTATTATTATTATTATTATTATTATTATTATTATTATTATTATTATTATTATTATTATTATTATTATTATTATTATTATTATTATTATTATTATTATTATTATTATTATTATTATTATTATTATTATTATTATTATTATTATTATTATTATTATTATTATTATTATTATTATTATTATTATTA
>OV651827.1:10284399-10294399 GCA_927349885.1 Psylliodes chrysocephalus | reverse complement strand
TTATTATTATTATTATTATTATTATTATTATTATTATTATTATTATTATTATTATTATTATTATTATTATTATTATTATTATTATTATTATTATTATTATTATTATTATTATTATTATTATTATTATTATTATTATTATTATTATTATTATTATTATTATTATTATTATTATTATTATTATTATTATTATTATTATTATTATTATTATTATTATTATTATTATTATTATTATTATTATTATTATTATTATTATTATTATTATTATTATTATTATTATTATTATTATTATTATTATTATTATTATTATTATTATTATTATTATTATTATTATTATTATTATTATTATTATTATTATTATTATTATTATTATTATTATTATTATTATTATTATTATTATTATTATTATTATTATTATTATTATTATTATTATTATTATTATTATTATTATTATTATTATTATTATTATTATTATTATTATTATTATTATTATTATTATTATTATTATTATTATTATTATTATTATTATTATTATTATTATTATTATTATTATTATTATTATTATTATTATTATTATTATTATTATTATTATTATTATTATTATTATTATTATTATTATTATTATTATTATTATTATTATTATTATTATTATTATTATTATTATTATTATTATTATTATTATTATTATTATTATTATTATTATTATTATTATTATTATTATTATTATTATTATTATTATTATTATTATTATTATTATTATTATTATTATTATTATTATTATTATTATTATTATTATTATTATTATTATTATTATTATTATTATTATTATTATTATTATTATTATTATTATTATTATTATTATTATTATTATTATTATTATTATTATTATTATTATTATTATTATTATTATTATTATTATTATTATTATTATTATTATTATTATTATTATTATTATTATTATTATTGGAACGACCTTTAATTTTGTTCCGTAAAGTAACTTACTCAAATTCAGAATGATCTGTATTTTATGCCTGTTTCGATATTTTACCCTTAGTTCCCATATTCGTAATCCGATATCTCCATATCTTAATGGTGTTAATGTAAACATAGTCTGTGGCTATTTTGGAAGACAAATATTTCGTGCATTTAAAAAGAACCGGGTGTTTCGTAAAATAAAGCTTAATAATATTGTACAGAAAATAAAATCATTTTAACAGTTGATAGGATATTTTGACATTGCAAACAAAAATTTTTATGTCAACACATGACTTTCCTATCTAATTATTACAGGCTTTTTCCAGTTATTTGTACAACCTTTTGAAGCACCTTGTTATAGTACTGCAATAATATCAATAAATATCTAACCAGGAATTACAATAATATTATTAAATCATAGTATCTTATTACATAAAGCCGTACCGCAGCTCTCGTCTTTTGCTGAGACATCAACAAAACACTGTTCTTCGCGGAGAGCAAGACGTGCGGAAGCATAAAAGTGTTGGCTTTGCTTTTATGCAAGCACGAGACTTAGTGAGTGATACGTTTATATTTTCTTTTTTTTTACCGCTGAGTCGAAGTAGAATGTCATGCAATCTTTTGTTTTATTACAATTAAATTAAACAAACACGGTTCAAACCGGAACAACCTGTGTAAATGTTTAGTCGAATTCAAAAATCGTGCGTTAGCTCCACTTTATAGTTGTAACGTTCATATGAACTGAAAATAATCAAAATTTGATGAACGTGTGACATAGTAAATTTATATGGTTTATCGTTTAAGATTTTTACTAAATTTTAAGAATAAAAGCATGTCTTTTAATCACAAATGAATTAAATAGTATTTCAGTTATAAATACCATTGGTTTAGTCTTATTAAAAATAAATTAAATAGTATTTCAGTTACAAATACCATTCGTTTAGTCATTTTATAACAAATAAATTAATAGTATTTCAATTATAAATGCCATGGTTTAATCGTGTTACCTACCTTTAAAGTGTACACTAATCTCGTTAATCTCTAATTCTTTATTTCCTTTGGTCATCAATTTTAATAAATTTAATTATATTGTTTATTGACATTTTTCTTACCTGTTTCCAAGTAACCGTCACTGTCATTCAACTTGACAACTAGTAGCTACGTTTTTCAAGTAATTCTTAAGTCCGTTTTTTCGAGGTGCTGGCTACACCAGTACCACTCCGAAGTGACTGGTATGGTTTCTCAATGGCCGACTCATACTTCCGTTTCTCATCTTTTCGGTTTCATGACTTTTGTGTTCTCTGGAGCACAGGCGGAAACGATCAAGACAAGGTATACCATTTCATCTTTGGTTTTGGCGAGCTGAAGTTAGCGCATGGCGTTACAAATTTATTAATATTGGAAAAAGGTCATCTCTTCAGAGGTAAATATTCCTTTTAAATTTATCAAATCGAGGTAAAACTTTTCATTTTATTTTAGAGATCAGGCGACCTATTAAAAATATTAAAGGTAATAATAATAATCAATGGTGAAAATAACTTTGTTAAAAAAAGTCACAAAAAACTTGCAAATGGCCGATCCATTGTGGGCCTCCTTTTGGCTTTTAAGTTTAAGCATGATGTTTTCCATGTCCTGGGGACCTTCCCTAAATATGATGTGCTCCTGCTGCTTCATGAGTCCTTTTGGTCTGCTGTCCCAAATGGGGCCTAATCATGAAGGAACCCGAATGGTAACCAGTTCCAGACGAGAGGTCTACATGTCCTAGGGCGGAGTTGTTGTGTTTTTTGTGCTAGCACAATATTATTCTTTTGGTGAGTTCCACCCAATTTATTTGATGTTAATTTTTTTGGTGCCACATTGAAAATTGACTTTTCAGTTTAAAGTGCCAGGCAATGCCTATTTTTTATGTAACTAAATTTCATTTAGTTTTTTTATTCACACAAAAATGTTTCTTAAAAATTGATTAAGTATTTCTTCGTTATAACTTAGTGTGAACCGAATACAACTGTAGGAGGGGGTATAACGATTTAAAAACATATGTACATATTTTCCTATAACCATTCAAGCCACTCATGTAACTGTGGACTTAAAGATGTTTTTAAAAATTCAACATAAAAATATTTTTTACAAAACCCTTCGAAAGTTAAAAATTGTAAATCAACAGATACTAACTTTAGTTAGGAGTAGGCATCTGTTATTATTATTTTAAAAAAATCATTCACTTTCAATATCGAGTATTGGAACTTTTATTTGTTCGCCTGGAGGGCATTAAAGAATTTGTAGAAAAATCTAGTTGTTTTGATTTAGTCTTTGTTTTTTTAGTTTTTATAAGATCAAAATTAAATGGCGTCCACTATTAAAAGTTTTCAGAACCCACGAACCCTGCTTCCAGGCTATAGAGCTGTCGTGCTCTTGTAACCTTTCGTTTGCCTATGAAGACCGTCTCAAAAAGGAAACAGAAAGTGTTACATAGTGTTTTTCAGTGGGTAAAAATGCTTAGTTTAAGATCAGTAGTGAATATGTATATCAGCAATCGATGTAATTATTTTTCCGCCTACCTCTATCCAAAGTATACATTTTCTGGCCTCATTGCAGGGAGCAAAGTTGTACTTTTCTTCCATAGGGAGGAAAAGTAAAAGTGACATCATGGTATGTCATAAATGAAATAGCTTATACGGCATTGACGACCTAAACTATATTCTATTATATAAGTATAAATTTTATCGTTTATTTATAGAACACCCTGTATTTTGCAAAATAGTAAAAACCAGTAAATTGTTATTTTAATTTAACGATTTTTACATTAATAATTTGACTTCAATTCATAGATTGATCCGATTTTCGAATTTAGGACAGAAATATTATATGGTCGATTGACAGATCAGTTTCAAAGTGTGTTACGCTATAATATATCTACAAAATATAATATAATATTTAAAAAATGAGTGATTTAAGCGAATTTGAAGTTATTATTAATACACCACCGGATATTTTGGAACAGGTTAATGCAACAGTACACTCTCTATTACCCCAAAAATCTAAAGAAAAATACGAAAAACAGTATTTACATTTCAAGCAATGCGCCGAATAAAATTATTTAAAAATGACTTGTTATTTGAGGGAGGCGGAAAACTCATATGTATTACTTGGTAGTAAAGTGCCTTTTCCTCCCTTGGATGTTTACTGCCCTCCGCTTCGCGTCGGGTAGTAAACTTCATCCTGCGGGAGGAAAAGTGGCACTTTCCTCCCTAGTAATACAAATAGCTATTTTTTCAATTTAATTAATTGAAATAGTTCTTTGAGAAATTCGATTCTCTTAAAAAAGTATCCGTTTTTGCTTAGTATGTCTGTCTGTTCATTCATTATCAAGAACCAGTAGCGGAGATTGATTAATTTATTATGGGAGATTCTACTAAATGCAGTTAATGTAAAATAAATAAAAACGAAGGTTTGGTAGGATGTGAAGGCGTCTGTTCTAAATGGTTCCATTACTCATGTATCGGCCTTAGAGGGAAAGCCCACTCATGCGACACGTTGCGCGCGACAGATCGCGAGACATCGCGCGCGGCAATACTTTAGATGTTTTTAAACGACTCAAAGCCTATTAACGCGGTTCTGTCGCGTGGTCGCACGCGGCAGAAAATTAGAGGGAAATCCTACTCACGCGACATGTCGCGCGCGACCGGCCGCAAGCGATTTTTTAGGTGCGATTTTTAACAGACGACAAGCAGCGACACAGACGTTCAGTATCAAAATAGAGGTGGAAGAAGTAGTAACGGTGTTGTTTTATTCTATTCGTTGGCGGAAAAAATTGAAACAACGTAGGTACTGTGTTCATCCATTATTTATAGACCCTTATGTAAAAGGCGCATTTAATTTATTACATAACGATTTACGTTATCACGAAGATAAGTTCTTCAAATATTTCAGAATGAGAGTAGTGTCATTTGACGAACTGCTAGCGCAGATTCCCGAACAAATATTTTTTTCGCTATTTTATTTCAATTAACTGTTCGATATTTGAGGTCGGTCTTGAATATCGGATATAAATTCATCTATATCGATACAATTGTCGGACATTTTTTCACTGGAGTTTTACTATGCTGTCTAAAAGTAAGAATTTATTTTTCATATGCAAAAAGAAATGTGAAATTTTAGAAAAAGGTATTATTATTAAAGAGAATAATGACCAGCTATGTTCGATAAATGAATCACTGAGTGATCTTAAGGGTATCCTCTCACCGACACATAGTTTTTGAGGGATTTCAGTGCGAGAGACGAGGTATTGACAAAACTCGCTGGAGGAGGCAATTTATTTACGGCTGCAATGATATGCAGACCCGGACTCTTGATACACATTTTTGTTCTTAGAGATTCCAATAGTTTCAGGACGAGACCGCCGGCAAGACGTCTCTAAAACATCGAACTGTGCACTCGAAGATATACATTTAAAAGAATATGTATATTGTGGGGAATGACATTTCGGATTTAAATCCGCAAGACTCCATTAAATTGCTAATTGCGAAAAAGAATAAAAAAATATTTTCCGATTATTTTGAATTGTCGTAAAAATCCTATTTTTTGTGTTTAACTCGCGATTGTGACTCCATTTTCTAATATTTTTTCAAAACGTTTGTACATGTCGAAAGCCTAATCGTTGTTTATTTTAGCGTTATGTTCAAAAAATTAATATTTTTTATATAGGATTTGTCAGATTATTTAAAAAGAGGTGCGGTACCAAAACTGAGGTGACAATTTCAGCAACGAGAAAATGTTTAAATGGATGAAGATAGATTTATAATTATTTAATGAAAAATGTGCCCAAATAAGTGGAAAAGTTTTAGGTGAAAAGAAATTTTTACAAGTGGTAACGGTTTCGATTTATCATTTTTTTTTGTGAAACGCCGATGCGCGCTAGCCACAGCCGCATCTGCTCCTCGCTTGCATCGCGGCCTGTCGTACGTGTATAACATCGTCTTTGTTATAACTAAATAACATACAGGTAGAATTTTATAATAAAAAGCATTTATGATTGGAATGGTATGATTATTTGATTCATACATTTATTTTTAGTTCTACACAAACAACTTTCAGAAAAATAAGAAACAAATATACTAAAGTTCCTGGAAATGAATTTAGGAAAACTGGAGAAAACTCTAAATGGCGTATTATTAGAGTGTTCTCTAGTTTTCCTGGATTTATTTCCAGGAACTTTAGTCGGTAAACCCTAGTTTAGGTATGATATAGGTAAACGTTTATTTACAATATAAATTACAATATTTTTTTTATACTAATAAACTAGAAACTATTCTATTTTCTATTTTCGCAAAATAAAATATGTAGACATAAACAGGGTGTCCCAAAATTACTGGGATATATAGCTACCACGTATTCCAGAGATCAAAAATTTCTTGTTTTAAAAAAGTTCATAATTCATAATCCCTAAACCTTATATATACAATTCCATTTTTTTGGCCTTTTTTGCTTCAATAATGTAGGGCGGGTCTCGGATGTCCCTATTTCTACTCTTTCTGGGGTCCACAATTTTGAGAAGTCAACACTCCATGTAATAATAAACCAACTTTTCTTCCATGACGTTTTGCCAAAATTGGTCATCACCAAAATCTGATACATTTAAGAAATCTGGTACATTTTTTAGACAAATCTGGTACATAACAAAAACATATTCTGGCAACACTGTATCAAATCAAACAAATTGTCACTGTCATTAGTGTTACTCCTCTACTATTAAATATAAAAAAAACGTAATATTATATTAATTGTGCTTATTTAAAAAAATGTGTTTAATTAAGAACTGTGTCTTCAATAAATTGAAAGATGTGTGCCAATTCAACGATTGTTTCCGAAAGGCAAGGTAAATAAAAATTTTTAAGGTTATGTTGATTTATTTACCTACAATAAATTTTTGCGACTCTAATTTGTATTATATATTGTTTTAGTGTTTAAGACCATCCAAATACTACTTTAAAATGGTCTATTTTGTATTCAATTGTAAATACTATGAAGAAAGAAGTAAGCAAAAATAATTGTAAATTTTTTTTTCTCACAAAACCTGCTAAAAGGAAAAATTGAATTAATCTGATGAAGTCACTAGACATCATTATGGAAATGTACAATAAAAATTTGATAAAGAGACAAATGGTTTTTCACTTTAAAAGTCTGAATCGGAAAAATGGATTAACGAGTTAATTTAATATACTCGATGAGAAATGTTACCTAAGAAATGATATGTACATTTAAATAGTTTTTCTATATAAAGTAATGTTTGCCTGCAATTATCAATCGTGTTACCCTCTAACCAAGATCGTTTGTTGCATACAAACCAGAAAAAAAGTCTCGAAATAAGTATCAAACATAAATTGTGATTTTGATTAGGCACTTAACAAGTCACATCCCAGATATCTACATGCTCTGGCTAATCAATTCTATAAGTACATATCAAAACATTAATATACTATCTACAATTAAACAATAATTTTGAAATACAGATGAAGCCGATTTACCTATTTAAACAAAATTACTATTATTCTATTTATTAAAACTTAAAACACATTATTTTTTTAGTAAACTTGGACATGCAAAAGCAGCCATGAGGGTAGGACATTAGTGAGTGCAAGAATACTTTCAAATATGCTGTGAAATACACATAGAAAGGATCATAATATGGAACATTAGGTGTGATAATATTTTACGATATGTATGTCACTAGTTTAGTTTACAGATTTCTGTGTTCTGTGTTCAATTATGTGCTGCTATTTCAAACTTTTAGTATCCTTTGATAAAAGAAGTTGAATATTATTGTTGACCTTTTTAAATTGTTTATTTTATCTCATACATTTTTTTTTCTACTCTTCGTACAGTATTTTGTGAAGAGTATTATAGGTTTACTTTGTCTGTCTGTCCGATGTCACGTTTTTTGTCTGCACTATAAATCAAAAACAAAAAATAATATCAATTTGAAAATTTTAAGCAAAAATCAAGCTCTATAAGGGGACAAAGCTTATTGATTTTTAACAAATCTGATTAAAAATAAGGGGGTTAATATGGGTTGAAATTAAAAAGAAATCCTAAATTATAAAAGAAAAGCGATATTTACATGAAATTTTTAGTAAAAATGAAGCTTTATAAGAAGATAAAACCTGCTGATACTGAAAAAAATATGAATATATTGGTGAGTTAAGGGGGGTTAAAATATAAAAAAAATCCTAACTGAAAAACGAAAAATAATATAAACTTGAAATTGTTAGCAAACATCAATTTCTAAAAGGAGAAGAAGCCCTTTAATTATAAAAAAAAATCTGATTAAATATGGGGAATTTAAGGGGGGTTGAAATTAAAAAAAAAATCAAAAATGAAAAGCGATATCAACATGAAATTTTTAGTAAAAACAAACTCTATAAGGAGTTGAGGTCTATTGATTGTGAAAACAATCTGTTTGAAAATGGGGACTAAGGGGCTCTGTTAAACTGCGAAGAGTATCATTTAGAATGCCAGGCATTATACAGGGTGGCTCACGCTCAACGGGACGGAGCTTTATGGGAAAACGACCAAAGATATAAAAAATTCGTTTGGGAGGAATACGTAGGTTACAGACGGCTACAATTTAAAATTTATTAGATGTATACAGGATGTCCCACATAAATGAAAAAAAATTAGTTCATTAAAAATTATTCAAACAAGAGTAAACAATTAATTTCTGGGAGACTTTTTTCCTTAAAAATTCAAATAAATCGAAAACTAATAATAATAGTAATAGGGAACCTTTAGTTAACTGACATTATTTTTGATGTAGTTTTTAATTCTAAAATAAAAAACAGGGTGTTCCATTGAAAATAATATAACTTTGTATATTTTCTCTTATGTGGGACATCCTGTATACATCTAAAAAATTTTAAATTGTAGCCGTCTGTAACCTACGTATTCCTCCCAAACGAATTTGTTATATCTTTGGTCGTTTTCCCATAAAGCTCCGTCCCGTTGAGCGTGAGCCACCCTGTATATCTATATTCTAGTTTGTGTCTGTGTAATATTATGTATTGTGATGGGACTGATCTTATAAAATAAAAAATAAACATTTAAAACATTTTAGTTCTTATTTTATTTGCCAATAAAAGGTATTTAAAAAATATATTGTTTATTTGACATCTTTGACAAATTGTGAAAATGGTTAAACTAACAATAAAAACTTAAAAATGGTAGGTAAAGTTTCATATTAAATTTTTACACAAAAATTCTACATAACCTGATATATATTTAAAAATAATCTCAAACTATGAAGAAAGTTTTGAAAAATATGTTGTAGATTACATATGAGAAAAGGTAGATAAACTAGGCAAAGTTCCATCTGAAGGAAAAAAGCAACCGTCAATATCAAAGTGCTTACAATCTAATGTTTCCAAAAGTTCAATTGAGCAAGAATTCAGGCAAGATTTATGTCGAGCATTGGTGATATCAAATATACCCTTATCAAAACTATCAAACGATAATTTTCAATCTTTTCTTCAAAATTATTGTAAATTTAATATAGCCAGCGAAAGAACTATAAGAAGAACAGAAATTGATCATTTATATGCCTCTGTACTTATTAAGATTAGAGATAGTGAATAATTATTTTTTTATGTGTAGATGAAACGACAGATTCCTCAGGACGTTACATTGCCCATTTAATGAATGGGGCTCTTAAGAATCAAAATTTTACAAAATCACAAAGAATTTCCTCAAACAAATGCCTTAACTGTTACTAGATTTATACAAGACTGTTTAACAAACTTTTTCTTTCTGAGGATATTCCTAACGAAAAGTTTATACTTTTCCTATCAGATGCAGCACCTTATATGGTCAACCCAGGCCAAAACTTAAATTTTTTTTATCAAAAATTAATTCATTCTACTTGTTTGGCCCATGCATTAAATAGAGTGGCAGAAGAAGTTAGAAAAAACTTTCCTCTTGTAAATGATTTAATAATCATACGCAAAAAAAAAAAATTTAAAAGCTCCAGATAGGATTT
>OV651827.1:10266899-10283899 GCA_927349885.1 Psylliodes chrysocephalus | reverse complement strand
CCCATGATATACAGTCTAGTCTGACTTGGATCAAAAGCATTTTTAGCTTCTTCAGGGCCTTTTCAGTTGCGTAAATATTGTAATGGGCATAATACAATAAGGTAGCCATGTTGTAGCGAATCACTTGACATCTGAGACATGTGCTACTGCTTTAAAATCCATTTCAAAAGTTACCCTTTAAACAAGTTGGGTTAATATTTCTCAAATCACGGATAAAATAATTATTTTCCTGTAAAAAAGATTATACAATTGATAGAATTACATGAGAATGTTATCAACGTACAGTTTATATGCTTTAAATGAGTAAATTAATTAAATTATATTCACTTCAAAAACCAGGGTTTTAGTAGGCTGTGTTAAAATTCTTAAAATCGAAAAAAAAAAAATATTTTCCTGAAAAATATAAACTTTATTACCTTATGCTCTAATATGTTAAATAATAAAATTGCTTTTATTTTCAAAATTATGCTTTAATAATTTCAATGACCGCTGTGTTATTCTTATGGCTATTAATGACAATTGACGCTCTGGATCTCGCATAGGCATCCAGTGCTATGACCTTCCTCAACCTGTGACATGCACTAAACAAGCGTGTTGTAATCGGACCCTAACTATTATGTTTCATTTTAAGACATATTAAACGAAGAAAAGACCTCATTTGGCAAGATAATGCCGTGTCCCATAATTGTGATAGTAAAACTGCACAAATTACGACTATATTTAATTGAGGTTGCCTTTGTATTCACCAGACTTGGCTCCGTCTGTTCACTTCGTGTTTACAAATCTCAAGAAATAGTTGGCTATAAAGAGATAAGTCGAAGGTTTCATTAGTTCCTATTTTTTTTAAGGTTTAAAAGGTCTTCAAAGTCGTTAGACTAAATGTGTAAAATTTAAAATAATCTTTGTAGGAACACGAATGCAATTTTCCTCAAAAAGTTATCTTTTCGTCTTGTTCTAGAAATTTTCCGATATATTCTCGTATCGCATTTTACAGATCTCATATACTAATTGAAATAAATAATTCAGTTTTATTATTAATATTATTGCACGCAATCAGCGTTACATTGTTACAAAACATTAAAATAGAAACTCTGTAGTCTATTACCATACATTCAAAATATACGTTACTAGTATCCAATTATTTATGAACTCAATTGAAGACAAATTTATACTAAAATGTTTTTACAAGATTGGTGCATTAGTATGTATATTTCCTTGGAACCGACAAGGTGGAAAAAATGTATTTCAACTAATTACTGCAATTATATTATTTTCTACGGCATGCGCTGCAACGTATTTTATTGGAAAAAGTTATTTATCCTACGGTACTGAACTTGTAATATTTTTATTACTAGATAACGGAATGAATTTGATGTTTCCTTTCGTCAGTATATACGATCTAATTACAGAAAGAAAAACCTTTTGGGAATTATTGTTTTACTTGGACAATATTGTGAACTGTACTCTATTTATTTCAAAGATAAAAATATTATGTTATGCAGCTATATCGTTATTACTTCTAAGTTTTGCTTCATTTACAAATGTGGATAGTTGGATGCGTTTATCTTATGTGGATATTTTTATGGGCTGTTATTGGTTAAAAATAAATATACAAATTTATATCATGGCTGGTTTTTTAATGGAATTTTCTCTACTTCTGAAGAAGAGAGAAGAAATTATTTGTGAGAGGCTCCAGATATTCTGCGAACAGCCGTGCCTCGCAAAACGTGAAATCATATGTAAAATGAAGATGTTTAAAAATGCTTACAAATATTTTGTTTTGGTTGTTCTGAGTTTAAATGCTGCTTTTGGGAAGAAAATTTTGGTATTAATATTTCTCCTTTTTGCTACATTACTGGGAAATGTCGATTATTTTTTTAATATGTATAACACCCAAACTGAGTTTGTAATCGAAAATGTTTGGTATTTGGTTTTGGTAGTGGTAAGTTTTTCATAATATTTAATCTATAGCAATGTATACTTTAGATACAAAAATGAAATATATGTAAGGAAACACGATATTTTCATCAAATTAATCTATTTCCCAAATTAAACACAAAACAAGTGAAATCAACATTCTGTTCACACAGCCGAACCGTAAGTGTCCCCCTTTTAAGGCCACGTTGCCCTAGGAACTTAATAAATATTCCTAACATAACAAATATGAGTCTGAGGGTAATAAATAACACATTTTAATGCCTTTGCCGTCACTCCGTTGAGAGGCAGGTACTTCGTCCAGTCCATATATTTCGACTAAATACCATCGATCCAAAGCTATTGAATTTGAAATTCTTACACGGCCAACCTAACTATTAATTCGTTCTCGAAATAATTCAGAAACCATTATGCCATTTTCCTGCAATAAAATGAAAAACGGAAACAGAACCTCTTCGAAATTTATAAAAAAAATTCAAAATTAGTAAAAAGTTTCTGATGACAAATAAGCACTCGTCGACAGTAAATCTATTCGGTGATAAATTAATAAACAAATTTAGGACGGTGAGCGTAGCGGTGTTTTTTATCCTTTATCATTTCGGTATGGCTTTCCACAAAATAATAACATATTATTGAGGTGAGGCAAATAGGAAGAAAAAAAGTAGGAAATATGATCATATATGTGAAAGGAAAATAGTTGAAATATGAAAAAAAAAAAATATTAAATATGAAATTATTTAAAACTTAATGTTTTAATTTTCACGATCAATTGTTTTAATGGGGCAGTTTTGAATAAAACAAAATATTTTTTAAATGATTAATTTAATTAAATTAAAACAATAAACAAATAAGTATTTCTCGAGACTCTCTTATAAAAAGTTTCGCCTTCTATCAGTATACATATATTTAAATGCAGAAAAGCTTCTTTCTACGTCAACAGATGTAATAGGGGCGTTTTTTAAATGTGACAAAATTTCTAGCTCCAGTGTAAATGTTTCATCAAAATCTCCAATTAAAGCTTTGGCTGCTTGTAAAAGGAATTTGTATCCATGGTTCTTATCAATTACTGCTTTGAATTTTTTATATGTTTCGTTTCCCTGAACATTTTTGCAAGATAACTCAAATTCTTTTATAAAATTTACCGCCTCTATCAAAGATAATTTGGAAAACTCTAATTGGGTAATAGTGTTTGAAATAAAATTATAATTGGTTTTTATAACTGAAACTTGTCGACATAAAATGGGATTGGTTAGCAAGTTTTTGGCTTGTAAGAGAACCTGAGAAAAATTATCTTCCAATTCTTGTATACCAATTTTTATTTTCGTAAAGTTCTCGCCATAAAAAAGAGCAGAATACTAACCACGTTACTCAACGTGTTAAAACGGGTTGAGGTGGAAGAGGAAGATTAGGTAAATGCTCTCTGTAAAATTAAATCCTATCTGGAGCTTTTAAAATTTTTTTTTTTTTTGCGTAAGATTATTAAATCATTTACAAGAGGAAAGTTTTTTCTAACTTCTTCTGCCACTCTATTTAATGCATGGGCCAAACAAGTAGAATGAATTAATTTTTGATAAAAAAAATTTAAGTTTTGGCCTGGGTTGACTGACCATATAAGGTGCTGCATCTGATAGGAAAAGTATAAACTTTTCGTTAGGAATAGCCTCAGAAAGAAAGTTTGTTAAACAGTCTTGTATAAATCTAGTAACAGTTAAGGCATTTGTTTGAGGAAATTCTTTTTGATTTTGTAAAATTTTGATTCTTAAGAGCCCCATTCATTAAATGGGCAATGTAACGTCCTGAGGAATCTGTCGTTTCATCTACACATAAAAAAATAATTATTCACTATCTCTAATCTTAATAAGTACAGAGGCATATAAATTATCAATTTCTGTTCTTCTTATAGTTCTTTCGCTGGCTATATTAAATTTACAATACTTTTGAAGAAAAGATTGAAAATTATCGTTTGATAGTATTGATAAGGGTATATTTGATATCACCAATGCTCGACATAAATCTTGCCTGAATTCTTGCTCAATTGAACTTTTGGAAACATTAGATTGTAAGCACTTTGATATTGACGGTTGCTTTTTTCCTTCAGATGTAACTTTGCCTAGTTTATCTACCTTTTCTCATATGTAATCTACAAAGTTGAAATAACATATTTTTCGAAACTTTACAATTTTTTAAAATAAAATCGATCAATGGTGTAAGAACAGTGGCGGATCGTGGTTTTTTAAAATGGGTGTTCACTTTTTCCAATAATTTTATCATTTGTAAGTTCGGATCAAAACTTTGTACAAGAGTCAATATCGCTGTTTTTTCTATTATTTGAGTTTGTATTAAGTGCAGTTATTATTATCAACATCATACTGTTTTCAAGCACTACAACTATTAATGAATAAATATTTTAGTTAGTGTAATATTTGTTTTGTTTTTAATACTTTGAAAACCATCTATAAATATTATTAGTTAGTAAACTGACTTTTCTTCATAATTTGAGATTATTTTTAAATATATATCAGGTTATGTAGAAAGCTTAACATTGATTTTTGTGTAAAAATTTAATATGAAACTTTACCTACCATTTTTTAGTTTTTATTGTTTAAGTTTAACCATTTTCACAATTTGTCAAACATGTCAAATAAACAATATATTTTTTTAAATACCTTTTATTTGCAATTAAAATAAGAACTAAAATATTTTAAATGTTTATTTTATAAGATCAGTCCCATCACATTACATATTACACAAACACGAACTAGAATAAAGATATATAATGCCTGGCATTCTAAATGATAGTCTTCGCAGTTTAACAGAGCCCCTTAGTCCCCATTGTTTTCACAATCAACAGACCTCAACTCCTTATAGAGTTTGCTTTTTACTAAAAATTTCATGTTGATATCGCTTTTCATTTTTGATTTTTTTTTAATTTCAACCCCCCTTAAATTCCCCATATTTAATCAGATTTTTTTTTATAATTAAAGAGCTTCTTCTCCTTTTAGAAGTTGATGTTTGCTAACAATTTCAAGTTTATATTATTTTTCGTTTTTCAGTTAGGATTTTTTTTTTATATTTTAACCCCCCTTGACTCCCCAATATATTCATATTTTTTTCAGTATCAGCAGGCTTTATCTTCTTATAAAGCTTCATTTTTACTAAAAATTTCATGTAGATATCGCTTTTCTTTTATAATTTAGGATTTCTTTTTAATTTCAACCCATATTAACCCCCTTATTTTTAATCAGATTTGTTAAAAATCAATAGACTTTGTCCCCTTATAGAGCTTAATTTTTGCTTAAAATTTTCAAATTGATATTATTTTTTGTTTTCGATTTATAGTGCAGACAAAAAACGTGACATCGGACAGACAGACAAAGTAAACCTATAATACTCTTCACAAAATACTGTATGAAGAGTAGAAAAAAAAATGTATGAGATAAAATAAACAATTTCAAAAGGTCAACAATAATATTCAACTTCTTTTATCAAAGGATACTAAAAGTTTGAAATAGCAGCACATAATTGAACACAGAACACAGAAATCTGTAAACTAAACTAGTGACACACATATCGTAAAATGTTATCACACCTAATTTTCCATATTATGATCCTTTCTATGTGTATTTCACAGCATATTTGAAAGTATTCTTGCACTCACTAATGTCCTACCCTCATGGCTGCTTTTGCATGTCCAAGTTTACTAAAAAAATAGTGTTTTAAGTTTCAATAAATAGAATAATAGTAATTTTGTTTAAATAGGTAAATGGGCTTCATCTGTATTTCCAAATTATTGTTTAATTGTAGATAGTATATTAATGTTTTGATATGTACTTATAGGATTGATTAGCCAGAGCATGTAGATATCTGGGATGTGACTTGTTAAGTGCCTAATCAAAATCACAATTTATGTTTGATACTTATTTCGAGACTTTTTTCTGGTTTGTATGCAACAAACGATCTTGGTTAGAGGGTAACACGATTGATAATTGCAGGCAAACATAACTTTATATAGAAAAACTATTTAAATGTACATATCATTTCTTAGGTAACATTTCTCATCGAGTATATTAAATTAACTCGTTAATCCATTTTTCCGATTCAGACTATTAAAGTGAAAAACCATTTATCTCTTTATCTTCATCAAATTTTTATTGTACATTTCCATAATGATGTCTAATGACTTCATCAGATTAATTCAATTTTTCCTTTTAGCAGGTTCTGTGAGAAAAAAAATTTACAAATTTTTTTGCTTACTTCTTTCTTCATAGTATTTACAATTGAATACAAAATAGACCATTTTGAAGTAGTCTTAAACACTAAAACAAAATATAATACTAATTAGAGTCGTAAAAATTTATTATATGTAAACAAATCAACATAACCTTAAAAATTTTTATTTACCTTGCCTTTCGGGAACAATCGTTGAATTAGCACACATCTTTCAATTTATTGAAGACACAGTTCTTAATTAAACACATTTTTTTAAATAAGCACAATTAATATAATCTTACGTTTTTTTTTTGTATTTAATAGTAGAGGAGTGACACTAATGACAGTGACAATTTGTTTGATTTGATACAGTGTTGCCAGAATATGTTTTTGTTATGTGCTAGATTTGTCTAAAAAATGTACCAGATTTCTGAAATGTATCAGATTTTGGTGATGACCAATTTTGGCAAAACGTCATGGAAGAAAAGTTGGTTTATTATTACATGGAGTGTTGACTTCTCAAAATTGTGGACCCCAGAAAGAGTAGAAATAGGGACATCCGAGACCCGCCCCACATTATTGAAGCAAAAAAGGCCAAAAAAATGGAATTGTATATATAAGGTTTAGGGATTATGAACTTTTTTAAAACAAGAAATTTTTGACCTCTGGAATACGTGGTAGCTATATATCCCAGTAATTTTGGGACACCCTGTTTATGTCTACATATTTTATTTTGCGAAAATAGAATAGTTTCTAGTTTATTAGTATAAAAAAAATATTGTAATTTATATTGTAAATAAACGTTTGCCTATATCATACCTAAACTAGGGTTTACCGACTAAAGTTCCTGGAAATAAATCCAGGAAAACTAGAGAACACTCTAATAATACGCCATTTAGAGTTTTCTCCAGTTTTCCTAAATTCATTTCCAGGAACTTTATTTAGATGTATATTTGTTTCTTATTTTTCTGAAAGTTGTTTGTGTAGAACTAAAAATAAATGTATGAATCAAATAATCATACCATTCCAATCATAAATGCTTTTTATTATAAAATTCTACCTGTATATTATTTAGTTATAACAAAGACGATGTTATACACGTACGACAGGCCGCGATGCAAGCGATAAGCAGATGCGGCTGTGGCTAGCGCGCATCGGCGTTTCACAAAAAAAATGATAAATCGAAACCGTTACCACTTGTAAAAATTTCTTTTCACCTAAAACTTTTCCACTTATTTGGGCACATTTTTCATTAAATAATTATAAATCTATCTTCATCCATTTAAAAATTTTCTCGTTGCTGAAATTGTCACCTCAGTTTTGGTACCGCACCTCTTCACCTCAGTTTTGGTACCGCACCTCTTTTTAAATAATCTGACAAATCCTATATAAAAAATATTAATTTTTTGAACATAACGCTAAAATGAACAACGATTAGGCTTTCGACATGTACAAACGTTTTGAAAAAATATTAGAAAATGGAGTCACAATCGCGAGTTAAACACAAAAAATAGGATTTTTACGACAATTCAAAATAATCGGAAAATATTTTTTTATTCTTTTTCGCAATTAGAAATTTAATGGAGTCTTCCGGATTTAAATCCGAAATGTCATTCCCCACAATATACATATTCTTTTAAATGTATATCTTCGAGTGCACAGTTCGATGTTTTAGAGACGTCTTGCCGGCGGTCTCGTCCTGAAACTATTGGAATCTCTAAGAACAAAAATGTGTATCAAGAGTCCGGGTCTGCATATCATTGCAGCCGTAAATAAATTGCCTCCTCCAGCGAGTTTTGTCAATACCTCGTCTCTCGCACTGAAACCCCTCAAAAACTATGTGTCGGTGAGAGGATACCCTTAAGATCACTCAGTGATTCATTTATCGAACATAGCTGGTCATTATTTTCTTTAATAATAAGGCATTTTTCTGAAATTTCACATTTCTTTTTGCATATGAAAAATAAATTCTTACTTTTAGACAGCATAGTAAAACTCCAGTGAAAAAATGTCCGACAATTGTATCGATATAGATGAATTTATATCCGATATTCAAGACCGACCTCAAATATCGAACAGTTAATTGAAATAAAATAGCGAAAAAAATATTTGTTCGGGAATCTGCGCTAGCAGTTCGTCAAATGACACTACTCTCATTCTGAAATATTTGAAGAACTTATCTTCGTGATAACGTAAATCCTTATGTAATAAATTAAATGCACCTTTTACATAAGGGTCTATAAATAATGGATGAACACAGTACCTACGTCGTTTCAATTTTTTCCGCCAACGAATAGAATAAAACAACACCGTTATTACTTTTACCTCTATTTTGATACTGAACGTCTGTGTCGCTGCTTGTCGTCTGTTAAAAATCGCACCTAAAAAATCGCATGCGGCCGGTCGCGCGCGACATGTCGCGTGAGTAGGATTTCCCTCTAATTTTCTGCTGCGTGCGACCACGCGACAAAACCGCGTTAATAGGCTTTGAGTCGTTTAAAAATATCTAAAGTATTGCCGCGCGCGATGTCTCGCGATCTGTCGCGCGCAACGTGTCGCATGAGTGGGCTTTCCCTCTAAGGCCGATTGTTAAGAATCACCCTATATTTTTTTTTAGTTGTCATAGATTGTTTAATGTCATGAATTAATATCGTTGTCATTCACCTTTTTATAATAAAAAAATACGTTAAAAACTCTACGATTTATTCGATAGCAATAAACATTGGTCCTTCGAGCCGGATACGTGCCAGCGGGCGAAAAACGAAAACGATAGCCATACGAAGCGGAAAGCGAAAAACCAAAACTCAACCGGGAGAAGGAAGAAAAAGGGTCAGTAGTAAGTTTCTGTTCTTCACTCTTTTCATTCCTTGCATATTCGATATATAAAGTTTAAAAACTGTTTAAATATTTAAAATATTTCTCTTAAGGAGACGTCAAAATGACTGAGATTGAAAGACTCATTAGAAAACGATCTAACTTAATAGAGTCATTGAAATCGTTCGAAAAATTTGTCAAAGCAAATGAGGAAAATACCGTAGGTATAGATAATTCGGAATTATTTTTAATTGAAATTGAGTCAAGACTGTCTAGAGTAGATGATAGTCTAGATAAGTTCGAATTACTTCAAGAACAAATTGAAGAATTGGTCACAGATACACAATTATTGGTAGATCAAAAGACCATCTGTTCAAACTTTAAAGATACTTTTTTTAATTTAATCAGTCGAGCAAAATTACTAATAAAGAAAACAAAAACGGTGTTGCAAGAGCCACCAAATGAAAGGCAAGTCACTAAAAATGACTTTAAATATGCGGAAGTGATACTTCCAGCAATTCCGCTGCCTCAGTTTGATGGATCTTACAATTCCTGGGTAGAATTTCGAGACAAGTTTAAATCTCTCATACATAATAACGAAAAAATTAGTGACATTCGAAAGTTTCACTATCTGCGTGAAAGTCTATCCGGAAAAGCAGCTCAAACCATTAAATCCATTGAATTCGGAGAACAATATTATCAAACGGCGTGGAATACATTATGCGATAAATTTAATAATTCTGAAAAATTAATTTCCAATCACATAAGGGAAATTTTTGATTTCGAAGCCATTATTAAACCTTCTTCCTCCAAATTACATGAGCTTGCTGACACTGTGAATAATAATATTGAGTGTTTGAAGCAACTCGGAGAACCGACAGATCACTGGAATTCTCTATTAATTTTTGTGATCTTAAGAAAACTTGATTTAACTTCTCAACGGGAATGGAAACAACAAAAAATTAATTTAAAAAAACCGATACTTATCAAAAATTTGTTAGATTTCATTAATAGCAGAGCTGATTTTCTAGAAGATCTAGAGGATGGAAAATCCTACATAAAATTAAACGAAAAAAAATTCGAAACTTCGTCTAGCTTCAATAAAAACGAAACACAATTTCGTAAATGTTCTTTTTGCAATAAGGGTCATTTAATTGTTTTTTGTCCAGACTTTCTAGCTTTAAACGTAAAAGACAGAAAGTCAAAAGTCAAATATCTAAATTTGTGTCACAACTGCCTTCGAAGTAATCACCAAGCTAAAGATTGTAGATTAGGAGGTTGCAAATTGTGTCACGAAAAACATAATACAGTGCTTCATTTAGACCAAACATCCCAAAAAGCGTTTGTAGTTACTGATCGTGAGACTGCGAATGCAGAAGTTGAGGTGGAAGATTCAGCCTCTACCTCTACTTGTGCATTGGCTACTGACACATCTGATAATTACAAGATGGTAAATGGTGCAGTTCTTTCTACTGCATTACTAAGTATTCCAAATACGAATCATATAGTACGTTCGTTGCTAGATTGCGGATCGCAATCAAGTTTTATAACCAAACATTTAAGCGAAAAACTGAATCTTTCAAAAATTAAAACCAATTTAGCAGTAAGTGGTTTAAATAAGTCAATTTCGTTTACCGAATATAAATGCGAATTAAAACTAAAATCGACAGTATCTGATTTTGAATTTAAAATTGTGTGCTTTGTAATAGATAAAATTACCGGTTGTCTTCCAGAACGAAACCTCAGTATCTCTCAATTCAGAATCCCTGCAAAAATAAAGCTAGCCGATCCTAAGTTTTATAGCCCATCAGAGATAGATATATTATTAGGAGTGGATGTATTTTGGGATTTAATAGAACTTGAACAAATTCGACTGGGAAAAAATTTACCACTTTTACAGAGTACGAAATTAGGCTGGATAGTAGCAGGGCCTTTTAACGTACCATTTAATAATAATAAAACAGTTTGTCAGCTAACAAGCAATCTTGATACAAGCAATGTTGAGTTAAATAATGTATTAATAAAATTTTGGAAAATCGAGGAAATAATTGATAAAGGAAAACTTTTCTCTGAAGAAGAGAAAAAATGCGAGAAAATTTTTAAAGACACTGTAATGCGAGATGAAAACGGTAAATATATAGTATCTATTCCCATTAAGGGAGACTTAGACCAATTAGGCGACTCAAAAACTTTAGCATTAAAACGTTTTTTGCAATTAGAAAAACGGTTACAATTAAACGAAAAACTCAGAAAATTATACGTTGAATTTCTTAGAGAATATGAAAAATTAGGACATATGTCTTTAAATAACAAAGATTCGGACGATATCGAATATTACATGCCACATCACGGTGTTCTTCGAGAAGACAGTACTACGACGAAACTTCGGGTCGTCTTCAACGCGTCGGCACCTACTACAACAGGTATTTCGTTAAACGATTTGCAAATGGTAGGCCCAACCATTCAAGATGATCTCATTTCAATTTTGCTAAGATTTAGATTTTATTCTGTAGTTATATCATCTGACGTGCAGATGATGTATCGATGTGTTTGGATAAATCCAGCACAAAGGCGCTTACAGAAAATTCTGTGGAGAGAAAATCCTCACCAAAAAATTCAAAGTTATACGTTAAATACCATTACATATGGACACGCGGCTGCTCCATTTCTCGCCATACGTTGCTTACATGAAATAGCCAACGAGTTTAAAAATACAAAACCCGAATTTGCATCTATTATTATGCGTGATATGTACGTCGATGATCTGCTGACGGGAGCAGATACAATTGAGCAAGCAAAACAAATTTGTTCAGAAGTTTCAAGTATTTTATCTAAAGCCAATTTTAACCTAAGAAAATGGAAGTCAAATCTTCCAGAGGTACTTCCAACAATTGGTGCCACATGCGATATTTTAGAATTTCATGCTGGCAACAATCAAGCAACTAGTAAAGTACTAGGTCTTTCATGGTCGACCCAAAACGACACATTAATGTACAAAATTAGTAATGTCGATACAACCAAATTAACAAAACGCCACATTTTAGGTAGAATTGCAACGATTTTTGACCCTTTAGGGTTACTCAGTCCCTGTATTATCGTAGCAAAATGTTTATTACAAAGGCTCTGGTTGGAAAAGATAGGTTGGGATGATACTGTACCAGCTCATATAAAAGATATTTGGTTAGAGTTTAGTGCGAGTTTAAATGTGCTAAATCAACTGATAATATCACGTCAAGTCACTGGACAGGATCCAAGTGCAATTGAAATACATTGTTTCTCGGATGCTTCTGAAAAGGCCTACGGAGCTTGCATCTACGTAAAATCGAAAAATGTTAAAAATGAAGTAACTGTCAAACTTTTGACAGCTAAATCAAAAGTATGTCCATTAAAGGTTATAACGATGCCACGATTGGAATTAATGGCCGCTTTGACAATGTCAAAACTACTTGACAAGGTTATGAGCTCACTAAACAAGAACATAAGTAGAGTCATATGCTGGTGTGATTCTACTATAGTGTTAGGTTGGTTGCGAACGCCTCCAAGTTTGTTAAAGCCATTCGTAAACAGCCGTGTTGCTGAAATCCAAGAAGTAACAAAACATTTCCAGTGGCGTCACGTTCCGACAACTGACAACCCCGCAGATTTAATATCGCGAGGTGTTAATCCAAAATTATTATCAGACTGTAGTCTTTGGTGGAATGGCCCTGTATGGCTTATGAACGATGAGGCCAAATGGCCAAATTTAAAACTCGATATGTCGAACATACCGGAAATTCGCAAATGTAATACAACTACTGTTGTAGGTGAATTATTCCCATTTTCTCGGTTTTCTAATCTAATTAAAATTAAAAGAACAATGGCCTTTCTCTTGAGATTTGTTAAAAATTGTAAAAGAGAGAAGAGTGATACGAAATTTAAGTTTTTGACCGTAAATGAACTGAGTACTGCTATGACAGCACTTGTAAGATTAAGTCAAAATGAAAAGTACTCAATTGAATTAACAAGACTCAAAAAGGGAAAACCTTTAAAAGCAGACAGTAAAATATTAAGTTTAAATCCATTCCTAGATCCTAACGGTATAATTAGAGTTGGTGGAAGGCTAAGCAATTCTGATTATCCCTATGAAAAACGGCATCCAGCATTATTATCACCAGATCATCGCTTAAGTTACCTAATTTTTCAGCACGTGCACATTGAATTATTGCATGCTGGTCCGCAATTAGTTTTAGCTAATAGCCGTGACCAGTTTTGGATACATCGAGGTCTTAATTTAGTGAAAAAAGTCATAAGAAACTGTGTGGTTTGTGCTCGATTTGACTCAAAACCTCTGCAACCAATAATGGGTAATTTACCTAAAAATCGGGTCAAAATTGCACCACCATTTTCCGTTTCTGGTGTCGATTACGCTGGACCCCTATTGTTAAAAGATCGTAAAGGAAGAGGCGCAAAATCATTAAAAGCTTGGTTATGTCTTTTCGTTTGTTTTATAACAAAGGCAGTACATTTAGAGTTAGTTACCTCTTTAAGTTCAGAGTCCTTTATTGAAGCTTTACGTAGATTTTCATCTCGTAGAGGAATACCGTCAGATATCTATAGTGATAATGGCACTAATTTTATCGGGGCATGTAGAGAGATGCGGGAACTTTACTCCTTTTTTAAAGAAAATATCGAGAACATTTCTGATGCTGCAGCCAATATAAACATAAGGTTTCATTTTATACCAGTAAACGCTCCGAATTTTGGGGGGCTTTGGGAGGCAGGTATTAAAAGTGTTAAACGCCACCTTAAGAGAATTATTGGAAATACTTTATTAACCTACGAGAATATGCAAACTTTACTTTTACAAATCGAAGCTGTACTTAATTCTCGCCCTCTTTTTCCTCTATCTACTGACCCAAACGACTTGGTTGCAATTTCTCCGGCACATTTTTTAATTGGTAGAACATTGCACACGGTTCCTGACGTAGATCTAAAAAATCAGCCTCAAAATCGATTGTCTTTATACAACCATATCCAACAAATGCAACAGCACTTCTGGGAGCGTTGGAGTAAAGAGTACATCTGCGAGTTACAAATAAGGTCAAAATGGAAAGAATCTCAAGAAGCTCTTAAGCAAGGTCAGCTGGTCGTAATAAAAGAGGATCATTTACCAGCAACTAAGTGGAAGTTAGGCCGAGTTTTAGAGTTCAAGCCAGGATTAGATGGTATTAAGAGAGTTGTGACCATCAGAACCAGCAATGGAAACATAACTAGACCGGTATCAAAGATATGTCCATTACCAGTTGAAAGCTGATCTTTCAAGGCGGGGGGCATGTTAAGAATCACCCTATATTTTTTTTTAGTTGTCATAGATTGTTTAATGTCATGAATTAATATCGTTGTCATTCACCTTTTTATAATAAAAAAATACGTTAAAAACTCTACGATTTATTCGATAGCAATAAACACCGATACATGAGTAATGGAACCATTTACAACAGACGCCTTCACATCCTACCAAACCTTCGTTTTTATTTATTTTACATTTACTACATTTAGTAGAATCTCCCATAATAAATTAATCAATCTTCGCTACTGGTTCTTGATAATGAATGAACAGATAGACATACTAAGCAAAAATGGATACTTTTTTAAGAGAATCGAATTTCTCAAAGAACTATTTCAATTAATTAAATTGAAAAAATAGCTATTTGTATTACTAGGGAGGAAAGTGCCACTTTTCCTCCCGCAGGATGAAGTTTACTACCCGACGCGAAGCGGAGGGCAGTAAACATCCAAGGGAGGAAAAGGCACTTTACTCCCAAGTAATACATATGAGTTTTCCGCCTCCCTCAAATAACAAGTCATTTTTAAATAATTTTCTTCTGCGCATTGCTTGAAATGTAAATACTGTTTTTCGTATTTTTCTTTAGATTTTTGGGGTAATAGAGAGTGTACTGTTGCATTAACCTGTTCCAAAATATCCGGTGGTGTATTAATTATAACTTCAAATTCGATTAAATCACTCATTTTTTAAATATATTATATTTTGTAGATATATTATAGCGTAACACACTTTGAAACTGATCTGTCAATCGACCATATAATATTTCTGTCCTAAATTCGAAAATCGGATCAATCTATGAATTGAAGTCAAATTATTAATGTAAAAATCGTTAAATTAAAATAACAATTTACTGGTTATTACTATTTTGCAAAATACAGGGTGTTCTATAAATAAACGGTAAAATTTATACTTATATAATAGAATATAGTTTAGGTCGTCAATGCCGTATAAGCTATTTCTTGCCCTTTTTAATAAGAGCCTTATATTGCATTCACAACCGCTTTATCAATTTTTACTGTTCGCGGTTATATTATTATTTATTATTCGTTAAAAAGACGTGTTACATTGTTCTGTGTGGACACTTTTATTTCTACAGTATAAGCTAGGCTCATCAATACTCTTCAGACGCAATGGTAAAAGATAGTACTTTCTTGGCGATCATATGATTTTTATTTTAAATGAATACCAATGGATGCAGTATGTTCCATTTGAATCGAACGAACTATTGGGGATAAATTTAAATGCCTCTTTGACAATACTACTGTGCATGATTTATTATAAATGTCTCTTTAGGTACCTACATTTCCGTTTTCTTTAATACGGGTTAGGCTCGGCAATACTCTTCAGAGGCACTTGTATAGATGGCAAATATACCCATGATAGATAAACGACAGTTCAAGTTGCGAATGCTGTTTGTCTCGTTCAATAATAGCAAAGAAATTTGTTAATATATTTTTGTTAATGCGCATAATTCTACTCTTTAACAATAATCTACGTCACGTCTTCATAGTACCGTTTTATTCGGACCATTGATAACAGAGGTATATGTTAATGCTTTTTTGACAATGCTACTGCCTATGATTTATATCTTTAACGTTAACTTACGTCACATTTCCTTCATAATAGTGCCGTTTGACTTGTTTAAAGCGGACCAATAATAGCAGAGATTAATGTTAATGCCTTTTTGACAATCGCATGATTTTTCTCTTCAGCGTTAATCTGCGTTCCATCTCCATAGTAGTGCCGTTTTTTCCCGCTTAAATCGGACCACGTGATACATGCTAAGGCCTTTCTGGCATGTTTTTTCTCTTCAACGTTAATCGTTCTATACGTAATTCCGTTTTTCCCGTTTGAATCGGACCACGTGATACATGCTAAGGCCATTCTGGCTTTTTCGTTCTGCGCATGATTTTTCTGTTTGACGTTAATCTACGTCACGTTTCCTTCATAGTGCCGTTTCTACTGTTTTGAATTGAACCAATAATAGCAGAGATATGTTAATGCCTTTTTGGCAATCGCATGATTTTTCTTTTCAACGGTAATCTACGTCACACTTCCTTTATATTAGTGCCGTTTGTACTATTTGAATCAGACCAATAATAACGTCCGATGTCTTTTACCATCTTTTAGTAAACCGAGTATATCGTTATCGACCACGACCCAGTGTTATCTCTTTTTTTATGTATACAATATAAAGTAAGAATTTCTTAAAAGTCTACGTGGCCTAGCGATAAAGATGCCGACTGGTAATCTCTAGGTCGATGGATCGATTCCCCGCGGTAACAGCTTTTTTTCTTTAATAAATAAAATTAATAATGGTGTATGTTGAGTTGCTGTGATATCGAATAATGATGTATAGTAAGTTGCGGAATAATAAATTAATTAATAAGTGACTCCATCTAGCGGCAGATATAGCAGGCTGGCAACAAGGCCCCAAGGTCGAGTAAGGTTAGGTTAGATTGGCAACAGTTGGCTAGTGACGTCATGACACGTGACGTCAAGACGAATGACCTTGATATGGAGAAAAAAGTGCATAATGAACCTTAGCGATTTCTTATGGGAATTAACATGGGGAATGAGGCAGAACCCGTGTTGCTCCTTTACTTATGACATACCATGACGTCACTTTTACTTTTCCTCCCTAGGGAGGAAAAGTACGACTTTGCTCCCTGCAATGAGGCCAGAAAATGTATACTTTGAATAGAGGTAGGCGGAA
>OV651827.1:10248303-10266399 GCA_927349885.1 Psylliodes chrysocephalus | reverse complement strand
AAATGGCTTTCTATTTTATGTTTGTTTTAACCTAAAAAAAAAAGAATAACATTAGTAGAAATAATTATATGATAGGTATAACAATAAAAGATTTACCTCAACCCCAAATCTTCGATATATATTCCACTTTAACTCATTTGTGTTAAATATGGAAAAGAAAAGTAATCATTGTTCATTATTGTACTACTCGAACCGAGAATTGTGAATTTTCTTTAAATATACGAAAGAAATATATAACAACCGACAATAACGACTCCAAAAACAACAGAGATTGTATACCAACAAAAGCAGACGATTAAGGTGAGCGCGTGGTTAGGTTATGATGGAATATCATAGATCTCAGGCGGAGAGCGTAAAAATGGGGGAAATAATTCTAACAAACAGTTAAGAACCACGATCACTTACGGGGATCAATTGATAGAAATGGAAAGGTGAGAATATCAGCTTCACTTCGGTCTGGGTATTAATGTTCAAGAAATGAACAGCGGGGAACAAGAAGTATTTAAAAAAAAAAGTCCGGTTTTCCCCGGTGTGATCAATTTTACCGATTTCTGGAAAATGGAGCAACTTTATTAAAAAAAAAATACATTCAAAAAGTAGACACTCTAAGCTTTAAAATGGTGTGCATTGAATAACAATATAATGAAATATGAGTTTTTAATTACTGCTTGTTTGAAAGATTTCTAGAACTCCTAAAACGTATAAAAAATGCAAATAAACAAATCAATTTTGTTTTAAAACGCCAGGAATATACTGGAAAAACATCATTCGAGACATCTCAAGATCCCATTTAAAACAAAAATGGGATAAAAAACTATTAAAAGAAAAAAAATATGAATGAATTACTATAAAGTGGTCCAAAATAGTAGGAAAACGCAATTTTGACCCCCTTTTCAATGTTCTTGACAGAAAATAACGGGCTTCAAGGCACATGGATCGATACCTATGAGTTTTCCCATTGTAATAAACTTTGAATCATCGAAAAATATCAATTTTTGACCGAGTTCTGAAAAATTTGTCCACCCGTTTACAAACTAATCAGCATTGGTATACAGATAAAGCAGGGGCTGAACGAGGGACTTTTGATTGCGATTATCTCGAAACCTGTCGAATTCCCGACAAAAATGATAGGGACCATTTTTTGTAGATAATGATAGGATCTTTCTTTTTTATCTAAACAAAAATTCTCTAATTTGCATATTGTGGAAGATATTGGCAAGAAGCCAGTTTTAGGGTCCATTTTTGACCTTGGAAGCGACCGCCGAGACCTAAGAGTTGAGCCACAATGGAAATCGGGACCGACTTAATGACAGGTTGGTCCCTTTAGTTACTGGACTATAAGGTGTTCACACAATATAAAACATTAAATACATAAATTTAAGTGATCTGTGACATAAACAAATTTAACCGGCGAAATATACTGTAAATTTTGAGCTTATATGGAATAATACAACTAATACAGTGTTGCGATATCATCAGAGCGCAATTTCCCTGAGAAGATATAGTATACAAATTTTTCCCATAATCTTTTTGAATGTATACCATATTTGTACAAGGTGTTCAGTTATTTTTAGAATGGCACTAAAAACGTTTATTAAAAGAAATAAAATAAATTGTTAAATACATAAGTTTTAAGGCTTAACTAGAAATTACTATTAAGATAAACAAACGGTAACCAGAAAGGTAACTAACAAGTATTAACTTTCTGAATTAAAATGGGAACCCTATATTTTTTACTAAGGCGATTACAAATATACTGTACCTTACTATTTAATTAAGCCTTTTTCTGCTATTCCCCAGACCTCACAATTCAATCCAGACCTCACAATTCAATCCATTGGATGTCCATCGGAAGTCCATTCATGGACATATCGGCTGTCCAAAGGACGTCCAGCATTTTACCAAAGGACATCCAATGGACATCCACTGGACTATACAAATGTCTTACTCCTGGACGTCCATTTGGACTCCATGAAAGGTCCATATATGGACTCTTTTTGTATTGCTTTTGGACAATTTATGGACATCTGACGGAAATCACCAACTATATTAATATGAAATAAAATAATTGCAACTATTGACTTATTTTTATTGTCATAAATATTATCAAGCATGTATTAGTTTTATAGGCACTCCCTTTCTGTTGACCTTCTCAGCCATTTTCTTAAGGCTATTTCGCTTACTTTTTAAGCAGCACCATTGTCACTCTCAGTAGCAGCTAAAAAAAGTCATTACATTTTATACGAATATTGAGTCTTAAATCAATCGTTTAATAAACGCCTGATCAGGCAAAAGTGATAGTTAAAAATGTAAAATTTTTAGATAAAATATTATTAGCTAATATGAAAATATGCATTGACTAATGTACTTTACCCCTATACTTACATATAAACAAAAAACTGCTCATTGTTTCTTTAAATTACCATTTTACTTTCATGCCATCATATTATGTGAATTATTTCGTAAGGGTATTAGAAATTATGGAAACAAACCATATCTTTATAAGTTCGTCATGTCCTTGTCCCTGGTTTTGGTAAGGGCTGAATCTAAAATTGCAATGAAAATATGCATTTGTGAACATAAAAGAGAAATAATTTGTGAAACCACTTTTAATGCATTATTTCTTAAACGTTACAAAACGATTTTATTTTATTTAATAAAAGTAAAACTTACAGCTTCTTTAAAAATATTTGTATCTTTTAAATAGCCTTCTACTTCTGCTAACGTCTCATGCAGTACAAATAGAAACTTTTCTTCTGCTTTGAAAGTTTTCTCACCTCTTAGTAACAATAATAATTTTGTTGACATCATCTCGAATTTGCAGCATATTAGTTAGCTCTTAGTAAAGCCATTTTCTTAAATGGGTAGGTACATCATTTGACAAAAGGTCTAAAAGAAAGGGATTCTTTGAATGTAAATCGAAAACATAAAGTTTAAAACATAATTGATAGGTTATATTAGCTTAAAACAAACGATTTGCTTTTTAATTTTTAGATTTTTAAATGATTTAATTAATAATTATACTTATTTTCTTACCAGATAAACATCTATGTGCTACATATAGGCTATGTTTTCTTCTTAACCTCTTCTTTTCTTCTTTAAGTTTGGCCTGAGTGGCCTTTTACTTTTCTATCTTGTCTCTTGTCTAACAGAGGCGAGAGCAGAGGAAAATTATTTGATTTATTTTAATTAAAACCTAGTAGTAAATGAATTTATACAAGAAGAATTATAATAATTTATTACAAGTTAGTCATTTTAATAGTGTCCATCATGGACATTTTTGGACATCCATTGGACTTTTAAATGGGTATATCCATTGGATAACGGAAAACGGATGTCCAATGAATATCCATATGAAGTTCATGGACATCCAGGATAATATTTGGACAAATTATGGACGTCCTATGGTCGTGTGCTATCTGGGTCAACATTAAAATTACTTTAAATTTACATTACCTTGATCTAGGTTGATGGATGACATATTTGTAATTTAAGGTAAATTTGATTTTCCCCCCTGACATTGGCCTTATTGAACAACTCAAAAACTCTGAAATAAGTGGAGAAATGGCTGATCTGGCAAAAATGTAAATAATTAACTTTATGGTGGCAAACACTAGGTGGCTGCCACGTGGCTGCCACGTAACCGCCACTTTGAAGTGGTGAAAAATATTTTGGATTAGTTCCAGCTGCCACTTATTTGATGAAAGTAACTACAAAATGGCATATTTTTAGTTTCTGCAACTTTAAGGTATTTTTTCCTGGAGCAAACATATTTGTAATCATTTTTAAGATCGCCATTATGAGAAAATATAAAGGTGCTATTTAAAAATTTTCTTTTTCGTCCATATAGCTTCAATACAATAAAATTCAAATATATTTAATAATTTTAATTAACCAAGATTGATAAAAACATACTGTTTAAAGCATCTAGATAAACACTTTACAGATTTTAACTTATTAATTAAATATAGAGTATGCCAATGGCGCGTGCCCATATTTCGAGCTACAACACCTATATTTGACAGTAAACTTCCAATCGTTCAAACTTTTTGCCTATCAGTGTTCCTGAATCAATATTATTATTATTTTCGCCACGTGGCATAAACGGGATTATATAAGTTCCGGAAACGTGGCTGGAAGTGGTTGCCACCAAGAAAGTGTACCCCATTTTGGTTACGGCCACGTGGTAGAACCGTGTCTATTACGTGGCAGAAACTTTGGCAATACACTTTAAAGTTTCTAAAGTCGTGGTAGCTACGTTTCGCCCACGAAAAATGCTATTTGGGTAAGTCCCATGTTGAAACGTCATAGTAGTCTTTTATCCACGATGTGACTGAAGAGATCACTACTTAACTGTTGCGAGAATGTGAATGTGTGGCGACATTGCAAGCACCACATACTCTTACCTTTAGTTTTGGTTTTTATTTCACCTAAGTTTAAGACTTCTTAATCTTACAAACCTACATCAATGGTCTGAGAAAACAACTTAATAATAATAAATCAAAATCGCCTAGAGAAAAGAGAGAAACCAACATCAACCAATCCTAGAGAAACACCAACATCGAAGAAGTAAACCAACAACGACAAATCCTGGGGAGGTACCTTGGTTCATGAAAGTAGGACATTGTTAGTATCTGTTATCGATTTGATTTTATAATTGTGATATATTTATCTTCAAATGTCGACGAACGACCTGATATTTCCATCTGAAAAGCCTCACATATAAGTTCATAAAGATTCATTTTGAAAATGAAAGCAATTTAATTATTTATCATATTAGATCATATGGATGGTAATAAAGTTTATATGTTTTTCTATGGATTTCATAATTCTTTTTTCAGGAAAATATTTATTTGTCTTCGATTTGAAGAATTTTAACATAGTCTACTCAAACCCTGGTTTTTGTAGTGGATATTGGAAGGGATCGTATTTAATTCCGTCCTCGTTGAATGGCAATATAAAGCGTCCACCTATTCTATCGCTTTTGACTGCGGTAAATTCCAGGAACCAAATTCGTGCAAGCGCTGGAACAGAAGCAGAGGGTCATCGTCATAGGAACGGGAATTAATTATTGAATGTCAGTGATTGAACGTGGAGATAATGGAATGTCCGTCATTGTTAAAAGGTTTAGGTTTTTGTTAGTTTTATTTGTGATAAAAATGTAAGTGCCTTTTTAAATCAATTATTATGTTTCAATTACTTTTATATTATTTAACTAGTTGATGGTTCACTATTTAGATTTGAATTTCACTGTTATAAGTAATTTCATGTTTTTTCTTGTGTCTGTCATAAAAAATTGCTTGCATTCCAATAACGAGTTTATTTGATTATTTTACTATCTAAATCAGTGAAAAATAGCATCCTTTTATTATTTTAATTTAAATATTTTTGAAGTTTATTGATACTTTGTAGTTATACCAAGGAAAATTTGCTATAATTTTTATTTGACTTTGAGATTATTTTTTTTTTAGTCACTTTTAAAGTTCGGGAAGGGAAAAGTAATATTATATTAGTAAATTATGTGTTTTTCTAACATCAGATATTCACAGCATTGGCAGATCTAAGTTAAAAGTTAAAATGCCTTGTTGATTGATACTAACATTTTCGCCCGTGGCTGGGACAACATCAGGATAGGTGTCTCGGTAACTTACCTTATTTTGTCACCAGAATATTCAACTCATAGGTGGGTAGTAAAGCTGTATAGCTTCCCCATTACCTTGTCCCTATTAACCCTTCAGTTTTGCATCGAGTGTGTTTGAACCTAGTAATGCTCAATGTTTGTTATCTGATTATTCATTGTTCTTAAAATATTTATTTTATTTTTGCCTTGCAGTATTAGATATTGTTTTTTTTATATAATGTATTGAATATTATTTCATATATTTTTCTGTGTTTAACTAAATCATCAAGTAATTAAATGTGTTTTTATATATATATATATATATATATATATATATATATATATATATGTCAAAAGGCAGTTTTGAGGACGAAAAGTAGTAACTAATGGCAGATTCGAGGACATTTGGTGCTTATGAGGTCGGTCCTCATAAGATTTTATGTATTATGGCATGTTTGGAGACTGTCCTCATAAGATTACATATAGATAGGTTGTTTTAAGGACATTATGCTGTTCGGCGTTTTTGAGGACAATAAATAAAAAATTTACCTTAATCCAAGGTTTTGTGGTTAAAAAATGCGAATATTATACAACTTTTTTTTAAACTTCGTATTTGAAGTGAGGTATTTAAATATTGATTGGCATATATGAAAATATTGACTTTGATTATAATATACAGTGTATTTTAAAACGATTATGAAACATAATGTCGATTTTAAGTTCACTGCCCTCAAAAACGCTTTTTTTGCATAAATTAATTAAAATTCATTTGCAGTAGTACTTTTTGTAGTTTAAATGGCATTTAAAATAGAATTTACTAAAATCGTACAATGTATCGTAATCCTGCGATATTGAGGTTGAAAAATCCGAATCTAAAGTAATATATAGGTATTTAAATATGGAAGGCCATATATGGGGGCAATGACTTTAATAAGATACAGTGAGTCTTAATACGACTATAAAGAAAATTAAGCAAAAAATAATGTCAGATTTGTGTTTACTGACCTGGAAAGTGCTTTATTGCAATATTTTATAAAAATTCATTTGCACTCGCACTTCTTATTGTTTAAAAGGTATTTAATACAAAAAATGTCTACAGAGTTTGCTTTAGAGTCGTCGAATGTTTCTTAGTCCTATAATGTTCGGATTTCAAACACGAAATCTAAGATATTATTTAGGTATTTTAATATGGATTGGCATATATGAGGACATTAACTTTGATAAATAGTGGGTCTTGAAACTACTATAGGAAAGATTTCGACAGAAATAACTTTAGATTTGAGTTCTCTGGCCTCAAAACCGATTTTTTTTGCAATATTTTATAAACATTTATTTGCCTTCGTACTTTATAACAAAATGTTATCGAAGATTACCAGAATGGTATAATATATCATATTCCTGCCTTTTTGGGCTTAAAAAATCCAAATCTGAATAATATATAGGTATTAAAATATGTTTTGGCATATATGAGGACATTAACTTTGATAATATACAGTGTGTCTTAAAACAAGTATAGGAAAAATTACGCAAAAAAAATGTCAGATTTGAGTTTAATTGGCCTCGAAAACGCTTTAGACCAATATTTTATAAAAATCCATTTGTACTCGCACTTTTTATTGTTTAAAAGGCATTTAATACCAACAATTTCTACACAGTTTGCTTAAGAGTCGTCCAATGAATCTTAGTACTATGATTTTGGGATTTCAAACACGAAATCTAAAATATTATCTTGGTATTTAAACATGGATTGGCATATATGAGGACATTAACTTTGATAATATACAGTGTGTCTTAAAACAAGTATAGGGAAAATTACGCAAAAAAATGTCAGCTTTGAGTTTAATTGGCCTCGAAAACGCTTTAGAACAATATTTTATAAAAATCCATTTGCACTCGCACTTTTTACTGTTTAAAAGGCATTTAATACAAACAATTTCTACACAGTTTGCTTTAGAGTCGTCCAATGAATCTTAGTACTATGATTTTGGGATTTCAAACCCAAAATCAGAAATATTATCTAGGTATTTAAATACGGATTGGCATATATGGGGACATTAACTTTGATAATATACAGTGTGTCTTAAAAACACTATATGAAAGATTTCGACAGAAATAACTTAAGATTTGAGTTCTCTGGCCTTAAAACCGATTTTTTTTTGCAATATTTTATAAATATTTATTTGCCTTCGTACTTTATAAAGTTTAAATGGCATTTATAACAAAATGTTATCGAAGATTACCAGAATGGTATAATATATCATATTCCTGCGTTTTTGGGGTTAAAAAATCCAAATCTGAAGTAAGTATTAAAATATGTATTGGCATATATGGGGACTTTGACTTTGATAATATACAGTGTGTCTTAAAACAAGTATAGGGAAAATTACGCAAAAAAATGTCAGATTTGGGTTTAATTGGCCTCGAAAACGCTTTAGACCAATATTTTATAAAAATCCATTTGCAATCGCACTTTTTATTGTTTAAAAGGCATTTAATACAAACAATTTCTACACAGTTTGCTTTAGAGTCGTCCAATGAATCTTAGTACTATGATTTTGGGATTTCAAACCCAAAATCAGAAATATTATCTAGGTATTTAAATACGGATTGGCATATATGGGGACATTAACTTTGATAATATACAGTGTGTCTTAAAAATACTATATGAAAGATTTTGACAGAAATAACTTAAGATTTGAGTTCTCTGGCCTCAAAACCGCTTTTTTTTGCAATATTATATAAACATTTATTTGCCTTCGTACTTTTAAAGTTTAAATGGCATTTAATACAAAATGTTATCGGAGATTACCAAAATGGTATAATATATCATATTCCTGCGTTTTTGAGGTTAAAAAATCCAAATCTGAAGTAAGTATTAAAATATGTATTGGCATATATGGGGACTTTGACTTTGATAATATACAGTGTGTCTTAAAACAAGTATAGGGAAAATTACGCAAAAAAATGTCAGCTTTGAGTTTAATTGGCCTCGAAAACGCTTTAGACCAATATTTTATAAAAATCCATTTGCACTCGCACTTTTTATTGTTTAAAAGGCATTTAATACAAACAATTTCTACACAGTTTGCTTTAGAGTCGTCCAATGAATCTTAGTACTATGATTTTGGGATTTCAAACACGAAATCTAAAATATTATCTAGGTATTTAAACATGGATTGGCATATATGAGGACATTAACTTTGATAATATACAGTGTGTCTTAAAAATACTATGGGAAAGATTTCGACAGGAATAACTTTAGATTTAAGTTCTCTGGCCTCAAAACCGATTTTTTTTTTGCAATATTTTATAAATATTTATTTGCCTTCGTACTTTATAAAGTTTAAATGGTATTTATAACAAAATGTTATCGAAGATTACCAGAATGGTATAATATATCATATTCCTGCGTTTTTGGGGTTAAAAAAATCCAAATCTGAAGTAAGTATTAAAATATGTATTGGCATATATGGGGACTTTGATAATATACAGTGTATCTTAAAACAAGTATAGGGAAAATTACGCAAAAAAATGTCAGATTTGGGTTTAATTGGCCTCGAAAACGCTTTAGACCAATATTTTATAAAAATCCATTTGCACTCGCACTTTTTATTGTTTAAAAGGCATTTAATACCAACGATTTCTACACAATTTGCTTTAGAGTCGTCCAATGAATCTTAGTACTATGATTTTGGGATTTCAAACACGAAATCTAAAATATTATCTAGGTATTTAAACATGGATTGGCATATATGAGGACATTAACTTTGATAATATACAGTGTGTCTTAAAAATACTAGATGAAAGATTTCGACAGAAATAACTTAAGATTTGAGTTCTCTGGCCTCAAAACCGCTTTTTTGCAATATTTTATAAACATTTATTTGCCTTCGTACTTTTAAAGTTTAAATGGCATTTAATACAAAATGTTATCGGAGATTACCAAAATGGTATAATATATCATATTCCTGCGTTTTTTGGGTTAAAAAATCCAAATATGAAGTAAGTGTTAAAATATGTATTGGCATATATGGGGACTTTGACTTTGATAATATACAGTGTCTTAAAACAAGTATAGGGAAAATTACGAAAAAAAATGTCAGATTTGAGTTTATTGGCCTCGAAAACGCTTTAGACCAATATTTTATAAAAATCCATTTGCACTCGCACTTTTTATTGTTTAAAAGGCATTTAATACAAACAATTTCTACACAGTTTGCTTTAGAGTCGTCCAATGAATCTTAGTACTATGATTTTGGGATTTCAAACACGAAATCTAAAATATTATCTAGGTATTTAAACATGGATTGGCATATATGAGGACATTAACTTTGATAATATACAGTGTGTCTTAAAAATACTATAGGAAAGATTTCGACAGGAATAACTTTAGATTTAAGTTCTCTGGCCTCAAAACCGATTTTTTTTTTTGCAATATTTTATAAATATTTATTTGCCTTCGTACTTTATAAAGTTTAAATGGTATTTATAACAAAATGTTATCGAAGATTACCAGAATGGTATAATATATCATATTCCTGCGTTTTTGGGGTTAAAAAATCCAAATCTGAAGTAAGTATTAAAATATGTATTGGCATATATGGGGACTTTGACTTTGATAATATACAGTGTGTCTTAAAACAAGTATAGGGAAAATTACGCAAAAAAAAGTCAGATTTGGCTTTAGACCAATATTTTATAAAAATCCATTTGCACTCGCACTTTTTGTTGTTTTAAAAGGCATTTAATACCAACAATTTCTACAAAATTTGCTTTAGAGTCGTCCAATGAATCTTAGTACTATGATTTTGGGATTTCAGACACGAAATCTAAAATATTATCTAGGTATTTAAACATGGATTGGCATATATGAGGACATTAACTTTGATAATATACAGTGTGTCTTAAAAATACTATATGAAAGATTTCGACAGAAATAACTTAAGATTTCAGTTCTCTGGCCTCAAAACCGCTTTTTTTGCAATATTTTATAAACATTTGCCTTCGTACTTTTAAAGTTTAAATGGCATTTAATACAAAATGTTATTGGAGATTACCAAAATGGTATAATATATCATATTCCTGCGTTTTTGGGGTTAAAAAATCCAAATCTGAAGTAAGTATTAAAATATGTATTGGCATATATGGGGACTTTGACTTTGATAATATACAGTGTGTCTTAAAACAAGTATAGGGAAAATTACGCAAAAAAATGTCAGATTTGAGTTTATTGGCCTCGAAAACGCTTTAGACCAATATTTTATAAAAATCCATTTGCACTCGCACTTTTTATTGTTTAAAAGGCATTTAACAAACAATTTCTACACAGTTTGCTTTAGAGTCGTCCAATGAATCTTAGTACTATGATTTTGGGATTTCAAACACGAAATCTAAAATATTATCTAGGTATTTAAACATGGATTGGCATATATGAGGACATTACCTTTGATAAAAATACTCTAGGAAAGATTTCGACAGGAATAACTTTAGATTTGAGTTCTCTGGCCTCAAAACCGATTTTTTTTTGCAATATTTTATAAACATTTATTTGCCTTCGTACTTTATAAAGTTTAAATGATATTTATAACAAAATGTTATCGAAGATTACCAGAATGGTATATCATATTCCTGCGTTTTTGGGGTTAAAAAATCCAAATCTGAAGTAAGTATTAAAATATGTATTGGCATATATGGGGACTTTGACTTTGATAATATACAGTGTGTCTTAAAACAAGTATAGCGAAAATTACGCAAAAAAAATGTTAGATTTGAGTTTAATTGGCCTTGAAAACGCTTTAGACCAATATTTTATAAAAATCAATTTGCACTCGCACTTTTTATTGTTTAAAAGGCATTTAATACCAACAATTTCTACACAGTTTGCTTTAGAGTCGTCAAATGAATCTTAGTACTATGATTTTGGGATTTCAAACACGAAATCTAAAATATTATCTAGGTATTTAAACATGGATTGGCATAAATGAGGACATTAACTTTGATAATATACAGTGTGTCTTAAAAATACTATAGGAAAGATTTCGACAGAAATAACTTTAGATTTGAGTTCTCTGGCCTTAAAACCGATTTTTTTTTGCAATATTTTATAAATATTTATTTGCCTTCGTACTTTATAAAGTTTAAATGGCATTTATAACAAAATTGTATCGGAGATTACCAGAATGGTATAATATATCATATTCCTGCGTTTTTGGGGTTAAAAAATCCAAATCTGAAGTAAGTATTAAAATATGTATTGGCATATATGGGGACTTTGACTTTGATAATATACAGTGTGTCTTAAAACAAGTATAGGGAAAATTACGCAAAAAAAATGTCAGATTTGGGTTTAATTGGCCTCGAAAACGCTTTAGACCAATATTTTATAAAAATCCATTTGCACTCGCACTTTTTATTGTTTAAAAGGCATTTAATACCAACAATTTCTACACAATTTGCTTTAGAGTCGTCCAATGAATCTTAGTACTATGATTTTGGGATTTCAAACACGAAATCTAAAATATTATCTAGGTATTTAAACATGGATTGGCATATATGAGGACATTAACTTTGATAATATACAGTGTGTCTTAAAAATACTATATGAAAGATTTCGACAGAAATAACTTAAGATTTGAGTTCTCTGGCCTCAAAACCGCTTTTTTTGCAATATTTTATAAACATTTATTTGCCTTCGTACTTTTAAAGTTTAAATGGCATTTAATACAAAATGTTATCGGAGATTACCAAAATGGTATAATATATCATATTCCTGCGTTTTTGGGGTTAAAAAATCCAAATCTGAAGTAAGTATTAAAATATGTATTGGCATATATGGGGACTTTGACTTTCATAATACACAGTGTGTCTTAAAACAAGTATAGGGAAAATTACGCAAAAAAAGTCAGATTTGAGTTTAATTGGCCTCGAAAACGCTTTAGACCAATATTTTATAAAAATCAATTTGCACTCGCACTTTTTATTGTTTAAAAGGCATTCAATACAAAACAGTTCTACACAGTTTGCTTTAGAGTTGTCCAATGTTTCTTAGTCCTATGATTTTGGGATTTCAAACCCAAAATCAGAAATATTATCTAGGTATTTAAATACGGATTGGCATATATGGGGACATTAACTTTGGTAATACACAGTGTGTCTTAAAACTACTATAGGAAAGAATACGACAAAAATAACTTTAGATTTGAGTTTACTTGCCTCGAAAACGCTTTTGTGCAATATTGTATAAACATTTATTTGCCCTTGTACTTTTTGAAGTTTAATTGGCATTTAAAACAGAATGTTAACGGAGCTTACCAGAATCGTAAAATAAATCATATTCCTGCGTTTTTGTGGTTAAAAAATCAAAATCTGAAGTAATAATTTAGGTATTAAAATATATATTGGCATATATGGGGACTTTGACTTTGATAATATACAGTACGTCTTAAAACAAGTATAGAGAAAGAAGCGGTAATGTGGATTATGAAAAACACCATCGAACTGCTACAGTACTTACTGAAGAAAATGAAATGTTGTCCAATCACCAGTATTATTGAAAATCCATATACAAGTAAGAGGAAACTAAGTAACCATTTAAATATTTTGAGGACTACCATAAGGCGCATTATTAAGAAAAATAAGTTTCATCCATATCACATTCAGCTATATCAAAAATTATTACCTCAAGATTTCGCACAGAGAGTGGCAAATTGTAGTTGGCTAATTAATAAGATAAATACAGAAAGCAATTTTCTTAACAAAATTTCTATTGTGATAAAATAAAGCTAAAAATAGTTCTGTATATATAGACACAATTTTCATTATTACCCAGACACAAACAAGCATCTTTTTAGAACAACGTCTTAAGTCCGGTGGTCACTGAATGTTTGGGCGGGCATAATAGATAACTATGTATAGGTACTTATTTTTTTAATGGAACTGTAAATGACGCAATATTCTTATCATTTTTAGAAAATTATTTTACAGGACTTATACAGCGTGTGCCAATATATTGTGGTTTCAATTAGATGGTGCTACACCACCTTACCAGTTAAACGTCCGTAATTGGCTCAATTTGGAAATCATTAGATAGGGCGAGCAGGTCCCATATCTTGACCTGGTAGGTCCCCTGATCTCACTCCCTTGGATTTCTTTTCGTGGAGTCATATTAAGGAGAAGTTTTACAGTGAACAGGACACCACAAAAAAAATATGAAAGAACGCATTCAAGAGGCCTTCACAACAATCACTCCTGAAATGCTTACAAACGTCCGTAGTTCATTAAAAAAAAAGGCTAAGGAAATGCATTGAACAAAATGGAAGACATTTTGAGCATTTAATGTAGTTTAAAAATAAGTAAATACAATTTTTTCGGTAAATTTGTAAATTAGTTTTTATTCCCGCTTAATGAACTTTTCTTTTAAAAATTTCAAAATGATTTAATTTAAACCTATAAGATGTTGCATCCGTGGAAAGCTTGTGTAATAGGCTTTCAAAATATTGAATAATATACAGACCGTTTCATTTAAAAAAACGAAGTTTTTTATAGTTTAATTTTCGAAAATATAATATCTTATAATATGTACATATTGAAATAATTATGAAATATGGACGAGATAAGAAGTTCGGGTCTCAACTAACTTTAGCCAAAACTTATTTTTCGAATTTGTAGAATAAAAGAGTTTTTGAATATTTTTAAAATGTACCGATTTTTCAGTAAATTTAAGAAAAATTTGAATAACATGGCAATACAGCATCATGTTTACAAAAACAATGTATTTTTCTAAAGGTCATTGAAGTAGAAATCTAAAAATGTAAAAATATACAGGGCGTTTTAAATAAAAATTTTATCAAAATGTTTTGCTACTTGAACTTTGAGTACTCTGTATAAATGAAACTATTTTCTAGTTATGGGGATTTTTGAACAAAACAAATCGGTTTTTGTTTTATTTTGATATCTCAATTAGTTTCGGCGCTATACTCTGCGGGGAGATAATTGGCCCACCCTGTATATGTATTAGCATATTAGAACATTGAATTTGATATTATACAGAATGTCATCAATCAAGCAGATAAAGCAACATTGTGCAGGTTCGGTGAAGATGAAGATAAAAATAATCCACTTCACGTGTCAGTGTGAAGGCTAGATTGACGTTTCTAAAGCTTATAAGTTTTATTAATAAAGACTAAGCTAAGAAGACATACTCTGTAACGAAGTCCCACAATAGGTCTAAAAAGGTTGCGGTGGACAAGAACAAAATTCAGATTTGGTTTTTTTTGCCCCAAAAACCCAGCATTTTAAATACATTGGACCCCTTTAGCAAAACAATGAAAATATTTTTTAAATACTATTTAAAATATAAAAAATACAAGTGCAAATCTATTTTTAGAAACAATTGCAAAAAGAGTTTCTTAGGTTAATATTTAAATTTGACATTATTTTTTGCGTACTTTTTCCCACAGTTGTTCCAAGTTTATGTTGCCGTACATGTATATCCATATTTAAATACCTGTATAATTTTTGGATTTTTTAACCAGTATTAAAATACTTTGAACGACTCTAGCAAACTATAAATAATGAAGAAATTTTATTTTAAATGGTATTTAAAATAAAAATGTAAAACAGGATTTTAAAAAAATATTTCAGAAAAGAATTTTGTTTGTCAGTGAATTCAAATATGACATTAGTCATCGAGTAATTTCTCCATTTTTAGTTTTAAGACACACTGTATGTGATAAAAGTCAATGTTCCCATATATGCCAATCCATATTAAATACCTATATATAAGTTATTTTGGCATATTTTGAACTAAAAGTTGGATATATACGTTTGTATATCAAATGTATACAAATGTATACGTTTGTATATAGGGGTTGCAAAATGTCCTCAAAACTGCCCTTTGACATACATATATATATATATATATATATATTTTGATATGGTATTAAAACACCCTGTGTTCTAAAATAATGAAATAAATTAATAATAATAATAATAACCATACTAATAATAATGATGATAACAATAATAATAGTAATAAATTAATAACCCTGTATTATGAAAATAATGTAAGAAGTCTTAAGAGAAGCAGACTAAGTGATAGAAAAATGGTTTCTAGATAAAAAAAAAGTCAGTTTTGAAAGAATGAATTTTGAAATTTGTAAAAAAAATGTCAAAGAAAATTTATAGATAGAATTATCAATGTAAAAGATACTTAAATTAACAAACTATTAAAGATTCGTTGTAAACGTAAATACAAACCATAAGAATTAGTCGAGGAGGAAAAGAAGTGGAAGTATAGGAAGTCATAGGCGATTGAAAAGCGTGACATGGACACAGTGGTGATAACTGGAATGTGAAAATGGTATTTATAAAAACATTTTATATTTGTGTAATTATAGACTAATAGCTATGCAGAGATATTCATAGCAAGTTTTTCTATCAAAGCTAAACAATGCTTATAATAATTGTAGTTTAGATTTAAATTCTTTATAAATGGGCTGTTATACCCAAATCTAACAACAATAATTAGATTTGGTAATTTTCAAAAACAAGTCATTGTTTTTAATTCTGTTTAGTAGGTGTAGTAGGATAGATATTAGTTTTTTTTTTGTTTAAATGTTGTTATACCAGGTATTAAAGACCTGTTATTTGTTAAATTTACAGATAGTTATTTTGTTAAAATTAAACATAAATTTTATTTTGTAAGAGTTTTGTTTATTTAAGTATCTCATCGCTTGATATCATAAATATAGGAATCATTTTTCTACAATAACTAAATAAACTAAATAAACTAAATAAACTAAATAAACTAAATAAACTAAATAAACTAAATAAACTAAATAAACTAAATAAACTAAATAAACTAAATAAACTAAATAAACTAAATAAACTAAATAAACTAAATAAACTAAATAAACTAAATAAACTAAATAAACTAAATAAACTAAATAAACTAAATAAACTAAATAAACTAAATAAACTAAATAAACTAAATAAACTAAATAAACTAAATAAACTAAATAAACTAAATAAACTAAATAAACTAAATAAACTAAATAAACTAAATAAACTAAATAAACTAAATAAACTAAATAAACTAAATAAACTAAATAAACTAAATAAACTAAATAAACTAAATAAACTAAATAAACTAAATAAACTAAATAAACTAAATAAACTAAATAAAACAAAGTAATTAAATCAAATTAAATTAAATAAAAAAATTTAATAATAATTAAAAATAAAATCAAGTTTATAAAAATATAACAATTCTTGAACCGACACCACTCAGAGAAAGGGAATCTACTCTATATAAAATATATATAAAAAAAAAAGCTAGCCGAGGTAAGTTTAGGTTATTGAGTATTTATAAATTTTAAGGTTAATTAGAGAACGTAACAATATATATATATATATATATATATATATATATATATATATATATATATATATATATATATATATATATATATATATATATATATATATATAGGTAATCGTACGTTGAGGCACCAAAAACGCATTTATATGGGCGAAGTGGCACCTATATTTACGTTGTTGCACCATTGCAAGGTGCCAGATCGTTTTATTGTATATTTGGTCGTTTTAACTCCTTACTAACCCACCTACCAAATTTCAGAAAGGTGCCTTTTCGACCATTTTTCTATAAAAACACGATTTTAGTTGAACCGTATACTCCCCAGAGGTCAGGCCGGTCGCTCACAACGCTCAGACGTTTACGACTTAGTGGCACCTCGCGAGTAAAAATACTTCCTTACTTTGTGGCACCTCACTTTGTATATATTTTCTTACTTCGTGGCACCCCAGTTTGTTTTCGTAAGTGAACGTAAGAGCACCTTAGGTCCTTTGGTGAAAATACCGGCTAAAATATATGTCGACGAACGAAAGAATATTATAATGTATGATTCAATTCCAAATTTGACAATATAAATTTACTTTTCCAGTGCTAAAATAAAATAATATAAATAAATTAAAATAAATTAAAATAAATTAAAATAAATTAAAATAAATTAAAATAAATTAAAATAAATTAAAATAAATTAAAATAAATTAAAATAAATTAAAATAAATTAAAATAAATTAAAATAAATTAAAATAAATTAAAATAAATTAAAATAAATTAAAATAAATTAAAATAAATTAAAATAAATTAAAATAAATTAAAATAAATTAAAATAAATTAAAATAAATTAAAATAAATTAAAATAAATTAAAATAAATTAAAATAAATTAAAATAAATTAAAATAAATTAAAATAAATTAAAATAAATTAAAATAAATTAAAATAAATTAAAATAAATTAAAATAAATTAAAATAAATTAAAATAAATTAAAATAAATTAAAATAAATTAAAATAAATTAAAATAAATTAAAATAAATTAAAATAAATTAAAATAAATTAAAATAAATTAAAATAAATTAAAATAAATTAAAATAAATTAAAATAAATTAAAAT
>OV651827.1:10225803-10247803 GCA_927349885.1 Psylliodes chrysocephalus | reverse complement strand
AGCGTAACCATTTCAAATTTAATTCTTAAATAAATATAAATATGAAAATGGTGGTGTCATTTTCACCAGTTTTAATGCAAATGTAATAAAAAAAAATGCAATTTGCAAATCCCTTATAGACTCTATTGAATATGTAAAATAGATAGGAATGATCATTTTTATGTGTTTTTATTTTTAAATGAGAATACTAAAGCTCAAAGCGACAAACTACTAACCAAATTTAGCAATATTTGTTTTACAGATAAAATTTTATAACCTAACTTCGTATGTTTATGACAAAATATGTAATATTTGCAATAAGGGCACGATTTATAGAACAGAAGTAAAAGTTGGAAATGCTTTTGCCAGTTCTCACCCACTTTATACACATAAATTGACAGGTTGGCAGCGGATATCCCCGAAGTGGACGCGATACATTGGCGTACAAAATTATTTTATAGATGTTAATAACAATTTCGAGTAAATAGTTTAATAAATTGTGAATAGATGTTGAAATTTTGTAAAATTATAATTTGAATATTATAATACATGTTTAATAATTATTTATAATCCATAAATACATGCGATTGTCCGGTTCCGCCGATAACAATTTAAAATTACTTATTCTATGAAACGATACTGGCAGGTAAACATTACTGTGAAATTCTCGGAGCCGCCCGACGTGGTTTGACGTTTACCCCCTCTCTACCTACCCAAAGACTTTTCAACTTTTACTTTCTCTATAATCTACAATAACATAATGAAACAACCGATCTTTTTTGTCCAAAGACATAATATCTAGTCTATTACTAAAGTATATAAATTCGCCAAATAATACTTGTAAATTCTGATTGATCCGGTTAGAAATAATAAATTATATTATTACCTAGGTATTATACTTTTTTATTCTACTTACCGATGATTTTGTAAAGGAATTTGAATTCCATCTTCAGCTTCGGATTCCATAAAAAATGAGACATTTTTTTATAATCTGCCGACCTTGACTGTGGATAATTTTTCCTTTTAAACCAACAAGCTTTTTAGGAGGCATGGTTTTATTAAACACTCACTTATAAATATCTTAAAATAATCCAAAATCAAAAATATTTAACAAATAGACGAATTACAAAAAAATAACCTTAAATGTCAAACGCTAACGTCGCTAACAAAATAAATAAATGGCTATCGACATAAAAATATTCATTGTACGCCAGTGGCGTGACCCTGTCGTTACTAAGCGACGTAGGTAAACACGACATAATTTGGTTTCTGCGACTGTCATTGTTGCAACTTCAGCTGTGTTCTTCCCTCGTGAAACGGAGTCTACCTAAGTTTAGCAGGGGCCCACTCATCGTTGACTACAGTTGTTCTCAGTAGTCCACTTTCTTTGGATTCCGCTTTGTTGCAGTGAGTGCACTCTACTGGGCACGGTCTTCTAGAGAGAGAATCGGTATTTCTGTTGCTTATTCCGAATTTCACAACTGCCAGGATTTCCCTTCTCGTGACGCAGTAGTTTCGCTCAGGTTTCGAGAGCACTTTACTAAAATAACCCAGTACTTTCTTTTCCCCCCTTAAATCTGTGAAAGTACTCCTCCAATTCCTATATTACTGGCATCAGTGTCCAGGATAAATTCTCCCTCTGGTAGTAAGTAGCCTAATATTGGAGCTGTTGTTAAATGCTTCTTTAAAGTTTCGAAGGCAACCAGATAGTTTTGTGCGTCCCTCGGACATTCTGGAAGATACACAAAATATCTGAAATAAAACAAAGAAAATTATAAGGAAATTGTCTTACAACAGATTTTGTTAAATTAGACAAGTACTGCACTTTTTTATGTTTATTTAAGATCTAGGGGAACGATTAAGCAGTTTTACATGTTTCTAATATTTATAAATTATGTAATAGTAGTAAAATAGTAACGAACCTATCACACCTAATACCTTTCAAATTTGAAAATTTATAAGCACTTGCATTTTACACAATTTTGCTTCAAACTCTATAATGTTATAAAATATGGCATTTTTTTGTCTAGTTTAGTCAGATCATGCATAGATTTATTCTAAATTTAAATAAATAATTTATTTTAACTTTATAAAATACCTAACAAACTTTTGCAATTTTTAAGAAAATTTTATTTATATAAATAGGTAAAAATATTCGTAGCTTTACTTAAAAGAGATCGTAGCCAGTAGTTGATAATAAAAAAAAGGAATCAGGGTCTATTGGTCAGTGAAAGGTAGGAATTATTAAAAAAAATCAAGGTTCAGGGTATGCCATATATTTTATAACCTTTTTTAAGATATTTGAAAAAGCTCCTTCGCAGATGAAAATTAAATACCTATCAAAGACGATTTTTTAAAGAAACATAAACATATTTCATTTCTTTTAAAATAAACAGAATAAGTCTTTTAACCTTTTAATTAATTTAACTGTTTTGTTCAAAAATCGTTTTAAAAATTTAATTTTCATCTGATAGGAAGCTTCTTCAAATACTTAACTTGAAAAAGATTATTAACTTTAAACGAAATTTTTTTTATATATAATTTTTGTATTTTACTGATCAAAATACCCTAATTTCGTCAATTTTAACGGTTAACTTACCTTAAAAAATTACAAATCACACTGATTATTGAACCACAACAATATATACAGTGAGCACCATAAGTCTTACCTCCCCTATCTAACTCGTTACTGGAGTCTTGTTAGGAAAATCGCCGAGACACTTCGATTTTTGATTTTTACAATGTACATTTTTGTATGAATAGTTTACCCTTAATTTCATCCCTTACTGGAGGGAGTAACCCTTTAGAAAAATTTAAATGGCAAGGGGTGATGAGTGATAGCTCATTTGAAAGAGGGTTTTATTCTCTATTCAACCGTTTAAAATAATTTGAAATTTGCTTCATTAATTCTCGACTAATTTTTGTTTCAGAATAACGGAAATTAACGTAGCGCACTCATCCTTAGAATTAAAATTCGGCCCTGCATGATTTCGGTTTTGGTTCAGACGTGAAGTAAGACTTTTTGCCATTAGAAGGTCACTGTTAGTCTAGTTGCTTTCCTATTTTGTGAGGTTTTGTTATTTTTAAACATTAATAAGTCAACACGTAATGAAGCAAATTTCAAAATTTTTTGCACGGTTGAATAGAGAATAAAACTCCCTTTCAAATGAGCTATCATTCACCACCCCATGCCATTTAAATTTTTCGAACGGGTTGCTACCCTTCAGTAAGGGATGAAATTAAGGGTAAACTAATCATGCAAAAATGTACATTGTAGAAATCAAAAATCGACCTGTCTCAGCGATTTTCCTAACAAGACCCCAGTAACGAGTTAGTTTGGGAGGGTAAGACTTATGATGCTCACTGTATAATTGTCTTGTCTATTTCTAATTCAGACAAGTTCGTGCAGCACCCTACTTACTGATCCGATGTGCGATTATATTAGGTACCTAGTGTAAATAACATCTATGTTCCTTATTTAATAATTATTATTGAATAATTATTTTTTCGTAATTATCTATTTTCTTTACAACTATGTAGATGGAAAACAGGTATTTTAATTTTCTTGTAAAAACAGTGATAAGAAATATTTTGACAAATGAAAGGCGGCATGCTATTATTATTAATATTTTAAGTTTAATATTTATAATATTTTGTCACATTCTGACATTGAAAATGCCGTCCCTAAGATTTGCCACCCCGGACAAATGTCCGGCCTTGGAGCGGGTCCTGATGCCCTACTTACATGAACCAAGGTACCTTCCCAGGATTCGTTGTTGTTGGTTTACTTCTTCGACGTTGGTTTCTCTCTAGGATTTATTGATGTTGGCTTATTTCTTTGATGTTGGTTTCTCTCTTCTCTTTTGGCTATTTTGATTCATTATTAATAAGTTGTTTCCTCAGACCATTGATGTAGGTTTCAAGTTCTTCTATCGGGGTTACCAATTGTAGATAGCAATATTGATGCGCTGGAAATCAGGATTTGAGTAAATAATAAAGATAAATTTACTTTAAAATATAAAAAAGCGTTATATAAAAATATTGTGTCAAAGGTACGTCTAGTCCAAAGAGGTTAGAAAGGGTAGAGGTAACATAGGAAGCATTTCTCGCTGCGCGAATTTTGCCAAAACCAAAAAACTGGGTGGAAGGAGTAGGGAGGTGTTCTGGGCCGGACTTAAATATTTGTATTGTAGTACCTAATTTTGGTGGGTAATTAAAAGATGAAAAATTATGAGACGTTTGTTTGACTTTATTTGTTAGCACGATTCTTGTATGATGAGGGCAATAACACTTTATCAATATATAACTAGCTAAGGGCCGATTCCACCGTTGTGTCAAACGAAGTTTAAATTATTAAACGAAGATTAAAATGACATTGTTAATATAAAAATGTCATTTTAAACACCATTTAGTAATTTAAACTTCGTTTTTGTTAATATAAAAATGTCATTTTAATCTTCGTTTAGTATTTTAAACTTCGTTTAATAAAACGGTAAAATCGACCCTAAGTAAAAGTTTATAAGTACTTTTTGCTCGAATTACACAGAAGATTTTTTCTACGATCACACCAAAATAAAATAAATAACTAAATTTTATTAGAAATGGGTTACCTTTTCGTTCGTTATAATATTTTAAGTTTATTTGACATAGGCCTACTGTTCTAAGAGAAAAAAATGTTTTGGTACTTATATCCTGGTAATTATTTATGATTTAATTATTTACGGAAAATACCGTCCAATGAATTAAAATATTAGAAAGTCAATTAATAGTTATTTATGTAACCAGTTACGAAATGCCTTATTTTGTGTAACGAGTAAATATTTGCAAAACGAGCGGAGCGAGTTCCCGCAACATGAACGACTTACACAAAACGGCATTTCGTAACGTGTTTATATACAAGATTTTTTCTAATTTTGACGTGAATATTTATAAAATTGTGTTGAAAAATTATTCACCATCATTCTTGTGTAGGTACTTTCAATCAAATATTTTAGAAAATTGTTGTATTTGATTGCCCTACGACGTTTTTTTTTTCAATAGTAATAATAAAAATAAGGGACATGTGCAGTGTTGCCGATCCAATTTTTGACATTGCCCGCGAGAAATTTGAAAAAAAAAACATTTTTACTCATTATCCTTAAAGAAGTACGTCAAAATTTTACCCCCAACATTTCTGGGCAGTTTTCAATAACGGTGTTATTTTAAAAATTAAACGCAATTTACAGCTTCTCTTTTTTTGTTTTTAAACGTAATGTCATATTTTCAAATGTGAAATGTCACTATTCATTGCCTCTTTTTCGATATTTGGTTTTTTCGATTTTTCGTTTTTTGGATTTTTGGATTTTTCAATTTTTTATTTTTAGATTTTTCGATTACTCGATTTCTCGATTTTTCGATTTCTCGGTATCTCAATTTCTCGATTTTACGATTTTTCAACTTAGAAACCAAAAACGAGGCAGTTTTATTTATTTTCATTTCGTAACTGGTGACATAATCAACTTTTCGTAATCAGTTGCATAATGTTCTACTTTATGCAAATGTCCATATAAATATTCATTAAATTTATTTAAGCCAAAAATTATTGCAAGGATCTCTCTTTCAATTTGGGAATATTTTTGTTCGGACTTTGATAAGGTACGCGAAGCAGAAACTATAGATTTCTCAATATTTTTTTTTTTTTTTTTTCAAAAACATGACATATCATGGCCCTTATTCCCACATTTGATGCATCTACGAATAATTTAATCGGCTGAAAATGCACAAGAGCATCATTTATTTTTGATTTATTCCAAAGATTCCTTGCAAAAATTATCCCAAATCTATTTCACCCATAAAAAATTAAATAAAAAAAAGTCCTAAAGCAAAATCATATCCTCCTTCCTGTTAGTGACTTAAAAAAATTACTTCCCAAAAAACGGTCCTCAAGCCAGGTCCCTCCATTTTGTGGCGATAGTACTGTTTTTTTTTTTATTGTGATTATTTTCTTCGCGGAAACTTTGGCTTTACACTTAAAGTAACACTATTATAGAGAATTACTAAATAAATAGTTTTGAGAAAACTATTGAAACCAGTTGTGAAGTTTGAAACGAATAAATTGGCAATGAAATTGATATTTTTGTATTTGATTGTATGTTTCTCTTTTCACTTCCTAAAAAAAGATTCCCTATGAAACAAGAAATAGTAAACAGTTTATAATAATAACCTTTATTTGCTACTTATAACATGTACCAATGACCAAGTCCGATTCTGTTTATTTTCAAATCAACAAATATGGACGTCGACAGAATCTTTAAAAATTAAATATCTCACCGAAATAAATATAAGTTTCTTTTATCTCCGTCACATTTCGCAGGTTTATTATAAATAAAGCTTTTTACAACACATCTTGGCATTTTCAACGTTAATTTCCAAAATTTAAGTCACTAAAATACCAAATTAATTCTCGTTGACACATTAAATTTGAATGGACAACGGTCTGACATGTAATGTTCTCAACTGTGATTGGTGGGTGTGAATCATTTTGAAATGGGATTATGCGCAGTGTCTTATGTTCCATCTAAGGTTTGTATAATCTAAGGTCTAGTCTTATGATTTTTTTCGTTATTTTATATTTTTTCTGTTGTTTTTTTATCTTCCTCGTTACCAAGGTGCAAATAGATAGGGCGCAAGTGCGCACAGGATATCGACTATGATTATAGCGTAATGTTTATTATAACGTCGGTTTCTGACATTGATATTTGGCTAACTTCAAATAAAATTGACTAAGAAGTCTTAAACTAAAATTACACAAAAGGCAAGACAATATATTGCTTGCAATGTCGTCACAGTCAGAACATTAGAGCATATAATAGTAGAGGTGTTACTCAAATGGGTTTATGTACTGAGGGGGGTAACCTTAGAGCATATAATAGTAGAGGTGTTGCTCGAATGGGTTTGTTATATACTGAGGGGGGTAACCCCTTCAGTGTTAGGTACACGACGCATTATGATTGGCGAGTTAGGAACATGACGATTTATGATTGGCGAATTTAAATAACGCGCGTATTTGTGATAAATGACATTTCATTTGACGTCTTGTTTTAGTTTTTAAAAATATTATTTTTTGTGGCTTCCAAAGACAATTTGGACGACGTTTCCCTTTGATAAACTTTTTAAGTGTAATTTTATTATAAAATAAGTGCTAATTATGCCGAAAACTTATATAGTTTGCAATAAAAGGATCTTGGTTGACGTTTAACAAGTAAGTATTCTTTATTCCTTAAACGTAACTGAAAATGGGAAGTGGGCAAATGAATAAGAAAACATGTTTGTAGAATTTTCTTCATTTGAGCATAACCGCAACTGGTTGCGTTCGACAGAAAAAAGTTGTTTTCTTTGCGATAATGTTTAATTTATGTCTTTTTGTATATAATGTAAAATGGACTAGATATATTTTTGTATTGTATATATTTATTCAACTGCCATTAATATTTTAAATCTTTTTTTACTTATTTCAGATTTCCCGCTGATGTCACAACCAATAGTATTTCTAACAACACATGTCTGTGTTTAGACCATTTTCAACTGAACATTATTATAAAGGTAGCAATAGATTAATAAAAGCATCTATACCAAAATCTGTACCTGTACTTTGCTATAGAAATGAGTTTTTTCCAAATTAACTGTAAATACTTGTAATTCGATATTCATATATGTGGCTTATTTTGTTAAATACTAGACATATATATTATTATTATTATATTATTGTTTACAGACATAAAAATAAAAACAGTAAAAAAATATGCCCTTATCTGCAGTTTCCAACATTGAAAATTTCGAATTTAGAAAAGAAAGAAGGCTAATGAAAAGGTATGATTAGCTCTTATATTTTTAAAAGCCAAACATGTGCTGGTAATAATAGCCTTTGGAACTTTTGAAAATTAATTGAACGTAAATCATTAAAAATCTGCAGAATACATTTTATGTACATTTCATTTGTAGGGACGAAAATATGCAAGACAGGGAACTTTAACTCTATTTAAAAGACAAAAAATTGTTTAAAATTTGATAAACTCATCACTTAAAGCCACAATATCTGTAAGCTCCCTTCTAAAAGAGAAAGAGAACTTAAAAAAGAAAAACGAAGGTTTGTTGAAGTCAAATAAGATATTTTCTCATATAATCAAGCATTATTATGATTTCAGGAAAGCAATGCCTAAGAGAAAAAATTAAACAGTTATTTTTATATAGAAAATTAGCTCTAGCCCAAAAGAAGATTCTATACAAAAAAAATATATATAATTGAAAAACTTAGTGGAAATATTTTTTTACAAAGTAGATTGGAATCTTTAAATAGTATGATAGGATATATAAAAATAACTCTTTTATAAAAAGTACAGATGTACTTGTGGGTGTAAGAATTAATTCCAGTAATAATCATAAATGTTTTTAATGATGAGGAAACATTTTATTTATATATGTTATTTTCTCTCTTGCAAGTGGATCTAAGAAATTGGTCAAGAGAGCAATTAAATATCATTCCAGAACAAAATACTCTCCTGAATTAAGAGCTTCTACAGTATGAAGGCTTATACATATGTGAGGGAAAAATTTAACAATTGTCTCCCACATCCCACTAATTTATCAAAGTGACATTAAACTGTTAATGGTTCTCCTGGATTCACTGAAGAGCATTGAACTTTAAAGGCGAGAGAGTCAGAAAGGTTATAAAAAAGGTTTTTTAAATCTTTTCATGGATGAAATGGCAATTATGCAAAGGGTGGAATAGACTGGCCAAAAATATATTGAATATGTTGATATTGGCAGCAAGTTTCACAAAATCAGTCAGTTGAAGCAGAATAAGCTATTGTGTTCTGCTTGTAAAATTAATGTCTATTACGAATAGTTAGGTACCTACTATATTTTATATTATCTCTTGTTTTGATTACATTACATTTATTATAAAACATTTAATATTATTACTACTAGAATTAAATTATTGTTATTTGTTTTCGTTTTTCTTTTATTTACTCTATATAAAAAATATTTCAGTTTCTAAATGATCTACTTGAACCGAACGAAAATATTGTGTGATCACGAATTCATTTAAAGCATACAGTTTCAAAACCTATATCTACAATCCTAAACGAACATATAGTCATTTCCAGTAAAACATATATACAATACAATGTATAACGAAAGCTTAAAATAAATAGAAAAAGAACATTGTTTAATAAATTTGTTTATTAATCATGCGAATTAATTATCTAAATTATTAGTTATTATTGTGAAATTGCAGTGCATAAATACGAACCCTTTCAAACTGTACGCCATTGAGAATGGCGTACCTACCCTTCTCCCCTCACGCCAGAAGTGATGACCTCGCTTATACATAACAAAATACATTGAATGATATCTCTAGCCCTATATGCTTTAAGATCAGAACTATCTCGACTGTTAATGTCGTTGATAGCCTGACGGTAAGGGTACACGTCCGGAAACGTGGAGGTCTGGGTTCGACTCCCGGCGATGAGAGGTTCTTTTTCAAATGTACAAGTATTGGTTCTCACCTTCGGAGTCTTAATAATTCGCAGAGACATTTTTAAGATGTGTTTCTATGAGCAGGATGTAAATAACGCAGAGGAATATGGAGCTAATACAACTTTATTATAAATACCAAAACTGACAGTATATCGAATTACTTTAAACTCTTATCTATTTTATTATAACATTCAAACTGGGTATCTACGGAAATGCACTTAGGTATATAGCATAGATGTAGCTCATCTAACAGTTTCCGAATTTTTAAATTATTTAAAAACTTATTTCCAATAATTCTGACTTTTTGGATTTCGAATTGAGATCTATGATACATTAAATTCACAACTAAAAAATAATAATAATAATAATAATAAAATGTTTTTATTTCCAAGTAATCTAAATAGGTATAGTAAAGAATTACATGATACATAAAATTAGGAAACCTTAAGGGGTAGTTCACCTGTGGTGGTGCTCTTCCACTAAACCCTTATTAATAATAATAATAATAATAATAAATGTCTTTATTAACCAACAAAATACAAGGAAATTAAAATAGAATATTCACTATAGTACCTATATACATAAAAAATAAGAAAAAGGCAAACGTTGGTTAAAGGGCGCAAAATCAGCTAGGCTGCTCTTCCTTAAGAACCCAAAATATATATACATATATGTATACATATATAAATAGATAAAAAAAGAAAAAAAAAAATAATATTAATAGTAAAATGTAAGAAATCGCGATTTAGAAGAAAAGTCATAATAAATTTATAACTCATTTATAACACATTTGCATAAATAAATAAATAAATTAAATAAATAGGTGAAATAATTAGTTTCAACACTGTTCGCTAAATAATTTTTCAAAAAGTTTTTGTTTGAATTGAGATATTTTCATTAATTTAAAATTGTCTGGTAGAAGATTGTATGCTTTGAAAATATTATATCTAAAAGATTTTTCGAAAAAGGTAGTTCTATGGACTGGAATAGAAATAATTTTTTTTCTTCTGATATTAATATTATGCACATCTGATCTATACTTTATTTTATTGGTTAGGTAAGGGGGAGTTGTGTTTACGATAACTTTGTGGAGCAATGTCAACGAATGTAATAACCTTCTGCGAGTCATATTCAGCCAGCGAGCAGTTACTAATGTATGACTAATTGGATCAAATTTTCTTATACTGAAGATTAATCGTAAACAAGAATTTTGAAGCCTCTGTAGTCTGCCTGAATCTCTTGAAGTTAAGCAGGGACCATATACGTAGTCACAGTGGTTAGTTTGTGAGAGGACAAGCGATTCACAAAGTAGTATTTTGAGTTTCCTACTTAAAATATGTCTATTGGGATATAAAACTTTTAATTTTCCATAAGCCTTCTTTAATATAAATGATGTGTGATCGGTAAATCTTAATTTGTTATCGATTATGACACCTAAATTTCTAGCCTGCTCAGTAGTGTTTAAAGGGTCGTTTTCAATTTTGATTATTAACTCATTAGGTAATATATTATTTCCGAATAACATAATAGTTGATTTAGAATTATTAATTACCAAGTCATGTTTTTTAGATGCTTCTAATAATGCCTTTAGCTCAGTGTTTATTAAATTTTGTGCATTGGTAATATATTCTTTATTAAAGAAGTAATACAACTGAGTGTCATCTGCATACATATGTATTTTCATATGCATTAATACATTCGGAATATTACTGGTGTAAATTGTATACAGTAAAGGTCCTAAAATTGTACCTTGAGGAACGCCTCTTTTTATTATACCCACATTTGAAATGTCATTAAGGAAACTTACTCGTTGAGTCCTATTATTAAAATAATTTTTAAGAAGCTCTATTGCAGAATTACTGAAACCTATGTAACTTAAAATAGCGAACATTAATTGGTGATTTAGCATATCAAAAGCTTTACTGTAGTCAAGCAAAATTAAAGCACCGCATTTTTTATTATCAAGTTCAGTTAGTATGTCATCTGTGATATTTAACAGTGCCGTCCCACAACTAAAACCTGGTCTGAACCGTTGGTAGTATAGAGTATGTATCCAGATGTTGTTTTATTTGAAATTCCATTGTTCGTTCTAAAACTTTTGATAAAGTTGGAAGTACTGTCACAGGACGTAATTCCTTTAATTCAGAAGGTGGTTCAACTTTAGGTATGGGTGTAACTAGTCCCTCTTTCCAACAAGATGGAAACACTGAGTTTGATAAGCAATAGTTAAATAAGTGTGTGAAATATGGGAGTAAGTGCGGACATAAAAAATGTATTAAGGATATGTTAATGCCGTCATATCCACAGGCCTTTGTTTTTATTTTCAATATAGAGCGAGCTACATCTTCTTCCGAAATTGTTTTAAATTTAAATTTTGATACAAATTCATTTTTTAGACTATTGCTATAAAAGGAGTGTGTTTCATTATGTGGATCTTTCACGATTCCTGTTGTGAACAAAAAATGCCTATTAATTTCAGTAGCATTAGTTTTAAAATTAAAGTTATTTATTGTCTTAGGATTTCCAATAATGTTAAATTTTCTCAAAATTTTCCATTTATTTTTACTATCTGCATTTTGAAGTTTTTGTTCCAAGTAAACTTTTTTTTCAGTTCTAATTGCACCCGTTGTGTAATTACGCAGATCTTTGTAATAATTCCAATGAACTGCGTTATTACTAGATTTAAATTTAGTGTAGGCTCTATCTCGTAATGACATTAAAAGTTTTATATTCGGTGTTATCCATGGCAAAAAAGGTTTAGTAAAACGAGATATTTTTAAAGGCGCATGATAATCAAATATATTTTTAATGGAGTTATTAAGAAAATTTAACTTTTCATCCACATTATTAAAGGAATATATTGTTTCCCAATTAAGAGAATGTAAATCTGCATCAAAATTAGCCAAATTAAATTTTGAAAAATCTCTGTATTGCTTAAATAAGGGCTGGGTTTTTTTTAAATTTATGTTTATTATTACGTCAACTGAATTATGATCGGAACTCGGAAAATTGAGATTAGAATGTTTAATTATTTTTAAGTTCTCGGTTAAGATAATATGATCAAGTAATGTTCTTGAGCTAAGAGTGATTCTTGTTGCTTCGGTAACAATTTGCTTCATGTTTAATCCGTCAAGTATAGCTAGGTAGTCAGACGTAACATTATTATTTACAAGTAGGTCAATATTAAAGTCTCCTACACAAATCAAATTTTGAGATTCGATATTCATAGTCGATATAGTATCTTCAAAGTGATCTAAAAACATTTTTAAATTTGTATCAGGTGGACGATAAATATTGCCAATACAAATTGTATTGCGTGTATTTTGGATGGAAATCCACTGTTGTTCAAAAAAGTCATTTTTTAAATGTACACTAGATATATTTTTAAATTTTAAAGAATCTTTAACGTAAAAACAAAGACCGCCACCCCTTGTGTTTCTGTCTTTTCTGGAAATATTAAAACCAGGAATATGTAACATAGTATTGGTTATTTGTGGAGAGAGCCAAGTTTCAGATAGTGCCAGAATATCAATATCTTTTTGTAAAATTAAATCGCGTATATTATCAGTTTTAGACTGTAGAGTGTGAATATTTAAATGGGCAATTTTCAGCTTTTTTAGCTTCATGTTTGTATATTGTACTTTAGTATATTCCACCACGGTAAAATATTTATGAAAATGTGTTCAATAAATAAAGTATCAGAATTATTTGATAAAATATAATATTAAAGATAGTTGAAGTAATCCAAAAAAACAAAACTAAGTAAATAAATAACTAAAGGAAACTGAAGAAAGTTTTTTTTTAATAACTACTTGGATATTAATTAGGTAGTTATTTTTTGATGCCGCTTCTCAAATTGCGTTCAGCTGGTGGGCTATAGATTATTTGACCACTTTTACGCTTATTTGTCTTTGTCTTTTTTTTATTTAGTTTTTCCTTATCTTCTGTTTCTTCTTCACTGCTGCTTTCGTTGTTTGCCCCTTCTTCTTCTAATCGCTTAAGATCTTCAATGTTATATAGTACTCCCTCGATTTCTAGTCTGGTTCCCTTAATTTTGGCTTGAAGATTTTGGTTTTTGGCGTTTTGTAAGTGATCCTTTAGAACTTTTTGGCTTTGTCTTTCTTCGTAACTTAGGTCATTTACAATACCTACTCCAGAACCTTTTAACTTTTTAATATTTGCGAATATTTCCTGTTTTTTCAAATATGACGTAAACTCAATGTTGATGCGTGGTTTTGGTGCTTTTTCATTACCAAGGTAGATATTGTTTAAATCAGCTCGAGTAATACTGGTTCCTAACAGTGTATTTAGTTTTTGAGATGTGCTCTTTATGAAATCTGACTTGTCCACTTCAAGTCCAAAAACCACCACACCATTACGACGAATCATCCTTTCATTGTTTATAACTTTCTTATTAATTAGGTTTACTTTGCTTTCCAATTCACCGACTTTTTCCTGAATATCCTTTATTTTATGGTCAATTTTCGATGTAATATCTGTTGTTTGTTTTTCATTTGCTTCTATTAGCTTTTGATATAGTTCCGAAATAGTCATTTCATCATTTTTTGGCATATTTTAAAAATTCTATTTTATTTGGTAACTGTGGTGGAATTAACACCTGCTTTATTTTACTTCTAGTGAACAACAAAAAAAAAAAAGTTTATCGATAGTCTAAAAGCAAGCGAAATTCGTCCTTATTGAGTTATTGAGAATTAATAGATGATGCACTTTTATATCAAATACTGTTTATGTATGCAAAAAAATCTCTCACCAAGTTTGGCCTAGGTAATCTTCCTTATTTTCTGCGTCACTTAGAATACATCAAAGTATTTTGAAGTTTAGTTTAACCACTTTTATCACTAATTAAATGAGGAGCTGAATGATATACGTGCTAAGCGAATCGACTTTCTCACCTCTCGGTGTATTTTAAATAACAATATTAATAATTACAAATACTAATTCTAACTTAAACTAACCTAACCTAACTTAAAATAGACATTTAGCATACGGGTCACCCAGAAAAACAAGGAAACATGATTCCAAAAACAAATCGTATTTTTTTATCAAATATTAACCTTGTCATTTCGTTTTTAAATTTAATTGGATTTAAAATTTTATAATTTTGTTGCAGAGAGTTGTATAAGTAATATATATTATATTGAAAACCTTTTTCAAAAAGAATTGTTCTATGCATGGGAGGCATAAACAATTTTTTTCTTCTTACGTTAATGGTATGAATGATATCTTCTTATATAAATATGATGGAGTTTTGTACAAAATTGATTTATGGTACAAATAAAGACAATATAATTTGTATCTTTCCGTCATTGAAAGCCATTTTAGATTTTTTAATTTGTGGGAAATTCGATCATATTTTTTTGTGCCATATATGTACCTGATGCAGAAATTCTGTACACGTTGCACCCTGTTTATAGTCTCCATGTCAACATAAGGACTATAAACAGGTGCACAATAGATAAACTGTGATAATACCAATGAGTCTGAAAGCATCTTTTTAGTTGAAATACTTAAATAACTACGATGTGGATACAAAATTTTGAGCGCCCCATGAGCTCTTTGTATGTTTACGTATAACATGTTCTCGAAATCTTAGTGATTTATCAAAAAATAGTCGCAAATTCTTGGTACTAGAAGCGATTTTGATAGTTTCGCCAGAGATACCTAAATTAATATTTTCATTCATAAAAGAACATTGAGCCTTATTTCCAAACAAAGGTGCTACTGATTTTTTGGGATTTAGTACAAGGGAATGTTTGGTAGATATATCTGCCATATCAGTAAGGTCTGCATTGATCATTTGTATTGCAATATTAAACTTATGAAGTGGAAAATATAGGTACAATTGAGTATCATTGGCATACATATGAGTAGAGCAATTACGAGCAAACTTAGTGAATTGGCTAGTACATATTGTAAATAGTAGAGATCCTAATACTGATCCATGGGGTATTCCAGAGGACTAGAGGACACGTCTCGGTTCAAAGATAAAATTTGTCACCCAGTTTGACACTTTGTATTCGTTAGAATAAATATGATTTAAATAAGTTGACTGAATCATGACACACACCACAAGACTTTGATATTTCATACAACGTTTCATGGTTAATCGTATCAAAAGCTTTACCAAAAACTATCAATACCAAAACAGTACAATCGTCATCATCTCTAGCCTGAAAGATGCCATCTGTAATATGTAGTAATGCTGTTGTACAGCTGTATCCAGCTCGAAAACCTGACTGTGTTGAAGGCAATATATTATTTTGTGACAGATGTTTACCAAATTATTTAGCGATTATCTTTTCAATTAATTTTGAAAGATCACAGAGATCAGAAAGTTCTTTAGGATAATTAACTTTGGGAATAGGTGTAACTTGGGCATCTTTACAAACTGTGGGAAATTGTGATGATATAAAAATAATAAAATAATATTTACAAGATATGGAAGGATGTATGGGAAGCACAATTTAATAAGTGAAATACTTAGGTTATCGGAACCGGGAGAAGTATAACGTAGTTTTAAAAGTGTCCCTTGAATAATTTCTATAAAAATAAGCCTAAGTGGGCTTTCACACCAAAGTAGCATGCAACGTGCGACTTGCTGCCAGAAAGCAGGAAGCACGTCGCAACTGGCGTCTTCACGATTTACTTTCATAACAAAGTCGCTCAGTGCGACTTTTTTATCATCAGACATTCGTTGTCAAGATGTCGTCGGAAGAATACAATATTGCGTTAATTGCTGCTGTGATTGCAAGGAGGAGGAGGGTGAAAAAGAGAAGAAAATTTTGGTTTTATCCGTAGTTACGTGATAATGCTGATACATATAGCACGTTTATTATATAGCAGTAAGTACATGCATACCAGCCAGGAAAGTCAACTGACCACCTAGCGCTGGACGATCTAAACAGGCTGCTTTCAAAGTCAATAGATGACAAAGAAATCGCAATAGCCACATTCTTAGATATTTGAAGGAGCTTTCAACAATGCCTCAACGAGGTCAATAACCAAGGCTCTAGAAGGGAGAAACGTCCCAGTAACAATATGCCAATGAATCACTGCCTCTCTAGAGAACAGGATTATTTCATCCACTCTAGGAAAGGCAACCATACAGGCAAAAGTTACACGGAGCTGCCTACAAGGAGGAATACTATCTCCAATGCTGTGGTCAGTTCTTGTGGACGACTTACTCAAAATATTGTCCAAAGAAGGCTACCAGTGCCTAGGATACGCAGACGACCTAGCAATCATCGTCAGGGGGCGATTTTCAAGTACAGTTTCGGAGCGATCTCAAACAGCTCTAAACATAGTGAACAACTGGTGCAAAAAGGAACAATTGTCCATCAACGCACAAAAAAACAACAGTTGTACCATTCACAAAAAACGGGTACTTACAGGTCTAAGACCACTACTACTAAACAGCACAGTTATCCCATTCGTCACAGAAGCCAAATACCTCGGAGTCATATTTGACCAAAGGCTGACGTGGAATCAACATCTTAAAAAACACACATAAAGCTACAATAGCTCTCGTAAGCTGTAGAAGAATATGTGGGAAAAACTGAGGTCTAAACCCCAAAATGACCATATGGTTATACACAAGGGTAATAAGACCCATGATAACCTATAGCGCAGTGGCGTGGGTAACGAAAACTGCGCAGGCAAGTGCAATAGGCCAACTCACTAGCATTCAGCGGCTTGCATGTCTAAGTGCTACTGGGGCCATGCGCACTACGCCGACCGCAGCAATGGAGGTATTATTAAATCTTACGCCACTGCACATCTTCATACAAGGAGAAACCAGGTCACCTATTCACAGGCTAATGCAGGCACAAAACTCAATAAGCCAACTACATAGCACCGACCACACAAGGCTATATCAGCAAGTAAAAAGGGATAATATTCTAGCTATGCCTACTGATAGAGCCATAACCACATACAAATTTGAAAGAAATTTTCAAATTCAAATACCAGCCCGAGAATCTTGGAAACAGGGACCTCCCGTACAGGCTCAACTCGTCTGGTACACAGACGGTTCAAAAACCAAGGAAGGAGCCGGTGCTGGAATCTATGGACCCAAGTCTAAATCAACGATTTTACTGAGTTTAGGAAAATATGTAACAGTGTTCCAGGCTGAGCTAATAGCCATACAACACTGTGCAGGAGAAATATTAAATCAGCAAGTATCAGGCAAAACTATTGCCATATACTCTGATAGTCAAGCAGCTCTAAAGGCAATTCTCTCACCAGAAATCAAATCTCGACAGGTGAAAGACTATCTAGAAGACCTGACAGAGCTAAGTAGTCAAAATAAGGTGACCTTAGTCTGGGTTCCAGGCCATGAGGGATATCAGGGCAACGAAAAGGCCGACGAACTAGGCAAAGAAGGCTCAGATAAGGCCATGACAGGCCCCGAACCCTTCTGAGGAGTTGCTAAGGCATTGTGCATTAAACAATGGATGCAAAAAGAGTCTCAGGAATGGTGGAACAACTATCCAAGACTGAGACAGGCCAAACAGTTCATCAAGGAACCATCGGCCAAGTTTACGAAAGACCTACTGGATCAAAAGTGTCAAATCATTAGGGTAACAGTTGGCCTTCTTACTGGACACTGTCGCCTCAAAAGGCACCTGAGTGTCATAAATCCAGCAGAAGAAGCAACTTTGTGCAGGTTCTGTGAAGAAGAAGAGGAAACATCATTCCACGTCCTGTGCCAATGTGAAGGCCTAGCTGGAATGAGGTTTCTAACATTGGGCGAAGAAAAGCCAATTGCATGCAACTACATGCGGGAGACACTGTCAAAGCTACTAAGTCTAATAAAAAAGACCAGGCTAGACGACAAACTCTAAAACAAACGGAGTCCCACAATAGATCTGAAAAGGTCGCATTGGACAAGGACAAATAACGTCCAACTCCTAATCTAATCTAATCTAAGTACATCCTCAAAAATTCCAAAACTTCTACAGGATGGAAAAAGAAAAATTTAAAAAGCCTGTTGATCTAATGAAACCATCAATGCAGTTACAGGATACAAATTATCGAAGTGCTATTATTGTGGAGAAAAGAATACTTATATTTTTGAGGTAAGTACCTAATAAGTTAATAAATGCATGACAATAAAAGGCAAGAAAATATTGAAAAATTATAAACCATAAAATCGTTATTCGTGAGTGAATGTTTGAGGTGTATTTTACCCTCATATCCAGTAGGATATTTGGTGGATAGTTACTTTCGCTGACAAATATGCTTCCTTTGAAGGGAAACGGAGTAAATTGACCAGCGTGAATTTTGCTATATATGTGCGTCTTGTTTTGCCTGTCATTATTAGACACAGAAGTGGAAGTACCCGCTAATGTTAATGTAGTATATCGTCTAATGTCTGCAGTACTATCACCTTGAATCTTCATTTCTCCTATGCATTTAAAGTAGCAATATCGGGGAGAATGCTTTTAGGTTGTGGCCCACTTTTTGAGAAAGGTAATTGACGACAGCATGCTCCATTCTTTTCACTGATGCTTGTTACGGTTCAAAATCCATATGAATGTACTGGGATGCTTTTGCCACAAAAATAATATATATAGTATTGACATTTAACTTTTAATTTACTTTAGTTTATTATTTAAGTATAATAGGAATAAAATCTATTAAAAGATCACTCCGCATACACCATTTTGGGTAGAAGTTTAATAGGAGATCCATTTCTCATGTTCTGTGAGTTAACTAGAATGAAAAGATACCTTTTATAAGTCCATTGTCAAATTGGAAATTGTAGAAGTTTAACCTTTTATCAAGTATTTCTTTCTTGTTTTGAAGCTTCGTTCTGGTCCTCTGTAGATATATTTTCCATTGTTTTTCTTAATTAGTTTGTAGTTAAGTTCTAGGAGTCTAAAAGGGACAAAGAAACGTTTTGAATTCTATAAATGGTTTCAGGGTTCATTTTCTTTGTTTATTTACATTAATTATGACATTATGTCATTCAAATTTATTCAGGTAATTGTCTAATTCATTACAAATAATTAAAACCCCAAATAATCTGGGTAATTTTGGAATTAGGTAGGCCACATTTCAACAGAGGTACAGTAATTTCTCATTTATTACTTTTGTCCTTCCTTAATATAAGATTGTATATATAAAGTAGTATTTTGTATTTTAGGCCTTTTTTCTTTTCTGGCTATCGTAGTCATAGATAGTTTCATTTCATTTTTCTTGTTCGAATAATGTACATTGGAAGTTACGTGTAATTCCGGACATCACATTAATTTAAGGTAGTTTCAAGGACAGCTATATTTGAGAACCTTACTGCTGGATAGTAGTAAACTATTAAGACACCATTTTCATCCCTTACTCACTGGAGTTACCTACAAACGAAGAAAAGGACGATATTCGAATCCAATATTTTGTCAAGTAACCCTTCTAAAGAGGTCTTCGAATTCAACCCTTGCCTGTGTAAGATAGTGTCAATTTCCAAGGTAGCAATTTTAATGATTATACTTTTTCGACTATCAGATAGAAGGTGTTATCCCACAAAATATCTCCACCCTCAGTGTTTGGGAATATTCTGAAAATTGTATATAAAAATAACCTGTTCAACCTTTTAGTTTGTATATATATTAAAATCATTTATTTTGTAAGCCACCCAGAATAGATATCTATTTTAAACGGAACGTAAGCTGTATATTAAATTCAAAGGACTTACCTATACAACCGAAATTATAGCTAGATATTGAATAAAACCTCAGGATTCTCCTTTAATATCTAATAAGCACGTTTTAATTATATACCATAACCCTTAAAATTATTATATTCTTCCTTTTCATTTGCGGTGTCCATAAGATAATTTACCCAGGTAATAATCGATTGTATCTCGGTACAATCGCCAAACGGTCTAAACCAAATCAGACATTCAGCCAATTTCGAGGATAAAAGGAGAAAAATTACCTACGACCCTCTCTTTGACTGAGCAGTGAGAATTAATTTCCCCATAATATATTGTTTTGCTCTGTAGGTCATAGCATGCTTTTGGCGGAGCCTTCCTTTTTGTTGAGGATCTACTCGGTGTAAGTGACGGTGTACCTGAGAAATTAGTATCTAGTAAATCTGCTTCCCGGTAGCAATTGACTTTTTGTCATCATCATTTATACTGTACTTTTTTGGACAGCCATCTAGCAGAGTCTGTATATCGATATTTCGCCGGCTATTTATTGACCAGTCGTTACCGGTCGACAAAACACAAAGATTTTCTTGAGTGCCGAACATATTTAAATAAAAATAACAAACACACATGTAGAAAAATATGTCCCAGCAACTTGGATCCAAGCTTATCTTGTTCACTTCTATTGCTGTACGCCTTTAAAGTATAATCATAAAGACACGGGTACTTCTCGACAGTCTGAACAAAGTCTATATTAAATTGTTCATCATCCGGTAATGTTTTTACATCTTTTTTGCTAGACATCGCAAAAGGACTTAAAAATGAATTTATTAACTCGGCCACTAAATAAGTCAAACAACGTCTGCGCGGGTTGGAAATACGTGGAAAAGTAGCGAATTATACGACATGTTTTATATTAGAGTCGCACGTCGCATATTGCCAATTTATTTGTACAGGGTGTATCAACGATGCGTGGGTCAACGATAGCTGCTTCCCTATATGAGATAGGAAAAAATGCTTCAATTAAAAGTTGTAGAGGGCGTTGAAAGCTACGTTCCAAAAATAACTACCAATATACAGGGTCCGATAAATGTATGAGTTATCGAAGTAATGTTTTTTTAAAGGAAACACCCTATATATTTTTACTCGATTAAATTTCTTTGGAAGAGTGTTTCTCAAAAATATAGGGTTGTATGGGTTTATACTGGGTGGTTAGGAATTTATGGTGGGATTTAGGTAACAAAATGGGTTTATTCAACATCAAATATCTCTAAATCAATAATTTGGAATAATTTTTTTTTTCTGCCGAATATTCTCGAAAATAGTGTATTTTCATTTCCTATTCATAATTTTACCGAATGCCGCTTTTCCCATACAGGGGCAACCAAAACTCGGGACCACTTTTTTCTCAGTTTTTCAAATGGAACATCCTGTAAATGAGGCCATACCAGGATAGCCCATACCATGAGCTTTCAGAAAATGTAGGGTTTGCCTACTTGATTTTTATCGGAAATGTATCTAATTCTTAAGGAAAGTATAAAAAAGTTATAAAAGCAATAACTATTTATTTATTATAAACGAAAAATTATTTAAAAAAGCGTATATTCACAGCAAATGTTTAAACAATCTCACATTTTAGGCTATGCCCGAATTAATCATATCTACAATTGCTCTTCGAACTTTCATTAAAGTTGATCTTGTAATACAGCGAAAAATCACCCTTGAAACATTTGAACGTTACAGGAATTTGACATTTAATTATCGAGGAGGAGAATAATTTATAGTTGAAATTTAATAATTTTTCGCTTCAAAATGAAATTATCCACCGAAGAAATG